>JANHFX010023272.1:18501-30538 GCA_027560015.1 Chloroceryle amazona | reverse complement strand
CATATGCATACTATATAGACATTGCCTAGAATTTGGGGTACATGCAGATCATTAAAATGTAATTAAAATCTAATAACAACACATTTTGAACTGACTGGGAGTAACTCCTCATTGGTAAATATAGCTGTTACAATGCTACCCTACAGAAAATTCTATCATTCCCAAACTCCTAAATTTCATATCCTCAGATGCATTCATTCAACAAGATTGAGGAAGGAAACCTTGCAAAGTGCTCCAGGGAAGTCAGCAGCAAAATTACTGCTCATGTATTGAGTAACGAAAAGACCATAGAAGAAAAAAAAAAAAAGAAAGTTAATTGTGTTTATTCATTCCATAATGAAAACTACAGGCATAGTCATCAATCAGTTGCACAGGTAAAGATTACAAATTCCTATATAGAGCTGTGGCAGGGGCTATGGACATTCACTTTAGTGATAGCACACATGGGATTTAGAATTACTAGACAAGAAAGTTTGAAAATCAGCCTAGTAAAAGTGATAGAGAATGCAAGAGGGAAATACCTTTCCAATTTTTCCAGGGAAAAATGTGGGTGAAAAAATGAGATGACCTATGGATTTTTTTCTCTCATTATTGAAAGGCAAAGTTTAATCTTTGTTAGCATTCAGTAAAAGTCAAATAAACACAAAAATATATTAATGTTCAAGAGTGAATTGATAGTTACTCATGATAGTTAACTTGTTCAGTTGATATATGTAGCTCTCAAAACAGTGTTTTTGAAACATATTATATGTCCATTATGACCACTTGTGATCATGTGATAGAGAAGTTGTGCCATCTTATCTTCTTTATATGACATATTAAGGGTTTATTAAATAAACTTTTCTGTCCTGTACAGTTACCAATTATTTTCTAACACTGTTAAAGTGTCCTGTTTCCATTAGCCATCATCATGCTCCCATAATGAATTAAAACAGGTGAAGAACAATTTATGGCACTGAGGTCAGACTGACAGGTCTGTAGTTCCCCAGGTCATCCTTTCAGCCTGCAACCAAACACAGATTGCCAATTCCTCTTGCTTATTCCCCATGTTGCATGCATTGGTGTATAAGCATTTCGGAGAGGGGGTTGGGTATATTGTTTTTGTCCTTGGGGGTGGAAGATCTTCTGGTTCTCAAAAATGCCAGCACGCTGCCCCTTAAGTGCTGGGCTGTGATATCCATGGGCATCTCTAGCAAGCCTGGATATACCCTTCAAATCTAGTTTGAAGCCCTCTTGATCAGTCCCACAATCTCTTGTGCAAAGACCTGTTTCCACCTTTGAGAAAGGTGTCTCCTTTATGACACCAGCAAGCCTGGTGTTGTATAGGTTATCCAATTGTCAAAAAAAGCCAAAATTGTTACAGTGACACCAGCTATGGAGCCATATATTATTAGCCTGTATTTTCCTGTTCATTCCAGTGTCACTGCCTGCAACTGAAAGAAGATAATTTGTGCTCCAGATTCCCTGAACCAGCTGTCCTGAGGCTCTAAAATCTCTTCTGATTGTTCTTGGACTACTAGTCTCATCGTGCTCACCACCTACATGGAAGATCAGTAATGGGTAATAGTCTGAGTACCATACAAAGACAGGAAGTTTCCTAGTGACGTCCTTAATGTGGGCTCCCAGGAGACTGGACACTTCCCTGTGAGGAAGGTCTACCCAGCACATTGGATCCCCTGTTCCTCACAGAAGGCTGTTGCCTACAACTATAACCCTTCTTTTTTTTTTTTTTTTTCTTGTGGATTTTGTCATGGTATGTGCAGTAGGCTTATCTGACTGTGGACGTACCTCTGGTGTAGGTTGCCCGTCAACCACATCTTCATTTGGCTGGTCTTTCTCAACCAGAGTCTCCTATCTGCTTTTCAGTATCACCTGGGTGGCATGAGGTAGGCACGGAAGTTCATCTGCTGCTTCAACCATGAATTTACGTCTGTCTATTCCCCTCATCCAGGATACTGCCTCGGATCTGACTGGAGCAGGGTACAGGGTCCCCTTATCCTGTGTGCTTTCTGATAGGTGCTCCCATTTCTGTATCAAGGAGGGCAGAGCCTGGGTCCACCAGTCTATCTTCTGTTCAGTCTTCCTGATGTTCCTTAGCCTTTCACCTTCATTTGGAACTCTGCCACACAGCAGAGAACATCCACCTGTTCACAGCGCATGCAGCAGTTCTCATCACTGCCACTCACTGCCAATGCAAGGCTGGGACATTCTTCACAGCCTGTGAGCTGAACATATGCATGTTTCCCTGGGTGCTCTGTCTAAGTTCTCACATGCACCCCGAGAAGTGCTGAGCGCATGACCTTATACCTATTGAAGACTATAGCTGAGATCTTTCCAAGACTGTGATAGCCACCAACAGGGCTCCCATGTTTTGATGGAAGAGCCACTGCTCCTCCCTGAATGCTCTCCCACATGCCCTGATTGCAGTTTTCTGCATGCATTCCTTTAAGAAAGCCTCTGCTTTACTCTGTGTGGTCTGAGTGACCATGAATGGAGATATGGTCCTATCTGGAGAGAGGTGGAGATTCAGAAATCTAAGTTCATACAGGCTTCCTATAATTTTGAAGAAACTGGTAATGGCTAGATCCATATAAATACAGATGTTTTCTAATGTTATGCACTGAATTGCCACCATTAGGTGCCTCGATCCTGGGACTGAATCCGCAGCCTTAAGATAACCTTCTGACCTTCATATACATGATGTTAGACATCTGTGAGTTGCATTCACAAAAACCAGCTTTGTAAATGGAGAGCCACAGGGTGTATAGATGCCTTCAAAACAGAATTTTCTGTGTCCTAACCTGATGGACATACTAAGTGAAGTCTAGCCCAAATATAGCAACCTTGTTTTCTTATCTAATTTGCCTTGAGAAGTCTACTCCTAACAACTCTGTACTCAAATGAGGTCATTTAGAGCCTGCTTTACACTTACTACATATAATTTGTGCAGTATGCACCTAACCAGGGGAGTTCTAACTAGACACTGCACTGCACTTGGACCTGGTTTCCTACTTGTAGTGGAGCTGCAGTGCAAAGACGAAATTCTAATGCAAATTCAGCTTTCAGATTCACTTTTCATACCATGAGCAGTGAGAAGTGATTGGTTTGTGTTTACTTCCAAAGTGGTTTTCTATGTATATCCAAAGTATAAACAGGAGCTCAGAACGACTTCAAAAAATGTTATTTGATGTGACTTTCTACAATTAATATGAGGACTAGGACAACTGTGTAGGAAACAGAAGAATAGCACAAAACCTTCTGGATCTTGGTAGAAAGAGTTTTATTTTAGCAGCCTGCTAGTTTAGCAGCACACTATGCAGACATCCAGAAGATGCATGGGCAGGACTGTGATCCCTATAGCATTGACATTAATCATGTTTGGTGAAGCATTTCTCATGAAAATTACAGATTTATAACACTAAAATGATAACATAAAAGATACATCCTATAACACAGTTTTCAAACTGGGTAAGATCAGTTTTGTCATTTAGAAAGTGATAAAGAAAGGTAATAGTTTAACATCTGTACAGATGTTAAATGCTGTGGAAAGATTATGCAGCAGTGTTCCCTCCAGACGGCAGTGTTCCTTTGAGGGAGGAGGGAGCACACATCTGCCTTCCCCTGCGTGCCTCAGCACTGCTCTCTTTCTAACAATGGGAATCGTCATTCTCTATTAAATTCACACTGAAAGCTTTGAATAAATCCTTAAAAAGCTCAGCTGAAAATATTAATTCTGAAGAAAGCATGAAAATCTGGATGAAAACTTCCATTCATTTTTAAACTTGTTATGGTAAACCTTGTAATTAAGATGATTAAATGACTGAATAAAACCCTATATTTATACCCTTTAGAATACCACAATGAAAAGCCATAATCCTGTTTATGGCAAAAAATGGTAGAGGCTTTTTAAAATGGAGATGTCAAACAAAGCTCGTTATTTATACAGCTGGTAACCAATGAACTTCTCCTTAGCAAGGGTACCTAAGAGTTAACCCTCTTGGAAAGATATTTTGGAGGGAAAAAAAAAAAAAAAAGGAGTTCCTCAAGGAAGAATCAAATGTTGTGTTTACAAAAGAAAAAAAAATGTACTAAATATTATGTTTATGGATAATGCAGTTACACACGATTAATACATTTCACAAAGGTCAACTTAAGGATTTGCAACAACAACAACAAAAAACTAATGAAAAAACTTCTGAAGTAGACTCATTAAAGTGGTACAGGAATCCAAATGAAGTCAGAAACAGCATGGCTTTGGAGTGATGGTACCAGAAAAGCGGGCGGTGAGAATCTGCCAGTGGCTGTTTGTCATAATGAATCTGCACAAAATCTTTTTTGTTGAACGTGAGAGAGTATAATGTGTTTCCCAAAAACTCCCTCACTTTACTGCTCAGTTATTTCTCATCAATGGTGATTATAACAACAAACTTATTTTTTAAAAAAAGAGAAATATTTATCTCATATGAATCTGCAATGCAAATATTCTGAATATTTTTCATGGAGGCTTTTTTTTCCTTATTTCTTCTGTAAAATACTTGGACAACAATCTAATGAAAAGCTACATGAGTAATCTATATATATCACGAGTTTGTGCTTATTGCATTACCACTTGATAATATATCAGTATTAATAAACAAAAATCAAGACTACATACTTATGAAATTTTGTTTTCTGATTAAATTCCTGTCAAAAGAAATTAGTGTAGTATTTTTTTCAGTCAGTGGTGCTTTGTAAAGACTTTCAGATTTTTCTGGAATTGTTTCAGAATAATGGAATATAGGTATTATTCAATCAAAAGTATGTACTTTATCTTCTATTTGAAAACATGTTAGTAAACCTATACCTCTTTTAATAAAGTGTTCTTTCACTAAGTCATCTGTTCCGTGATAATACTGACATTTTTAAAAGGGGTCCTTGCTGAAGTTCTTAGGCAAGTTGTCTTCAGAGACTGAGAAATGGGATTCTGTCGAAGGACAAATTGCTTATGAGGTTGTGGAGAATGATTAGGCTAGATATTGTATCATGGATTTATTTCCTCGGATAAGCAAGTGAAAATTATTTCTAAAGGTGTTGATCAATGTGAATAAATCAATATAGTGGAGCTTGCAATTTTCATTCACAAAAAATTCTCTATCATCAAAAACGCCCCCATAACTCATGGTCTTGTTAATGTTAGAGGTTCACACATTTCAAACATGCTTTAAATAGTCCTTAGCTTCAATATATCCACAACAATATCTTACTAATCACTTGAAAGTTTATCTCCCAGGTGTTTTAAAGTGATGAAATTTCTTAGGACTATTCAGAAAACAGAAGCATCTTTACAAATCAGACACCAAAACTAAAATGGACTATCCAGAAATTGAATACTAAAAAAAAAAATAAAAAATTAACTTATTTTAGATGATCCTGCATAGAATTCCTTGAAGTTTATCTACTCTGCAGAAGACCTTTGTATCTGGAATAGAAGTTTCATATTTGTTGCTTAATTTCAGAATTAATTCATACACTTCCCCCTTAATGTTGTGATTTCATTCAAAATTATTTTTCACAAACTGTCAACTTACATTAATGTATTGTACCATATTTCCAGAGCTTTGTGAAATGATTTATTATTGAAAAATCACCAGGTATGGAATTTTCTAGAAGGCTTATGGAGGTAGCATTCCCCTTTCCCAGGAGACTCCAGACACTGTACTAATACCATTTGCAGTCCTATTGTCATACCACGAGGACATACAGCCCCTCACTATTTTCCAAGCAGGAAAGGATGCAGGGAAATGGCATGTGCTTCTGCATTACATGAAAAACAAAAGAAAAGAAGGCCAAGTCTCTTTCCCATTCATATAAGGTTTACACCTGCATATCAATGCAATTTTTCAGCTTTCAGTGATTACTCCTCTACACTGCAGAACCCTTCCTGGCATAACTGTGGTGACAAAATTATGCCAACAGCGGCTCAAAATATTTTTCTGGAAGTAATTTTCCTGCTGGCATACTATACCAGTGTTCAAACAATATAAACTAAACTAACTGAACACTGTCTGTGAGCACAGTAGTTTTCACAGCAGGGGTTTCACTGTCTCACTGATGAAAACAGAAGATAATAGTTTTTCACCTTCAAAGGCAATGTGTGTGTTACAGTAGAACATCGCATTGGAATCTGTTTAAATAAAAGTATAAAAGCATAATTTTAGGGAAAATATTAAAACCACTTTAATGACATGGGTGCATTTTGTGGAATGACAACTGTTTAAAGGTGTACAATAACTTCATTATTCATGTCCACACTATTGATGCCCATCTATTCTTACAATCTCAGTTTGTCTGGGGAAATCAAATTCAGCAGTGGTGTTTAAACTATGTCTCACTTTTTCTGCCTATGTCTTTTTTTTTCTCAGTCTACTTCCCAATATCAAGCCTTAACATCAGGTACTCAACTCCATCTCACAGAGACTGTACTGACAAAGTCAGAAATAGATTACAAAGGCAACCATAACAAGAGAACGTACTCAGATGAGAGAAAAGCAGAGAGATGGCCATCTATCAACAAGTTAATGTTACAAAACTGAGAGGAGTGGCTAACACACCAGAAGGCTGTGCTGCCATTCAGTGAGACTTGGACAGAATGGAGAGTTGGACAGAGGGGAACCTCATGAAATTCAACAAGGACAAATGTAGAATCCTGCACCTGGGGAGGACTAACTCCATGCACCAGTACAGTTTTGGGGTAGACCAGCTAGAAAGCCACTCCACAGTGAAGGACCTTGGAGTCCTGGTGGAGAATAAGTTATCCATGGTACAGCAATGTGTCCTTGTGGCCAAAAAGACCAATGGTATCCTGGGGTTCATAAAAGACAGTGTGGCCAGCAGGTCGAGGGTCTCCTCCACTTCTATTCTTCCCTAGTGAGGCCAGATCTGGAGTACTGTGCCCAGTTCAGGGCTCACCAGTTCAAAAGAGAGAGGGAACTACTGGAGAGAATCCAACAGAGGGCTATGAGCATGATTAAGGGAGTGGTACATCTCCCTTAGGAGGAAAGGCTGAGAGAATGGGCGCTGTTTAGCCTGGAGAAGAGAAGGCTCAGAGGGGATCTTATAAATGTCTATAAATACCTGAAGGGTGGGTGTCAAGAAGATGGGGCCAGTCTCTTTTTAGTGGTGCCCAGCAACAGGACGAGGGACAATGGTCACAAACTGGAACACAGGAAGTTCCAGCTCTGCATAAGGAAAAACTTTACTGTGAGGGTGATAGAGCACTGGAATATGTTGCCCAGAGAGGTTGTGGAGTCTCTTCTAAAGACTTTCAAAACCCACCTCCACATGTTCCTGTGCAAGCTGCCCTAGGTGAACCTGCTTTGGCATGAGGGTTGGAATAGATGAACTCCAGAGGTCCCTTCCAACCTCTACTATTCTGTGATTCTGTGATCTATCAAAAAGCAAGATATTCTGTATTCAGGTTTTATATAATATGCAAATATAAAGATGTGTTTGCTATCTGCAGATATTGCAGGAGTGCCAATTTGAAAAGCATCAATGTAACCTCTCTGAAATAGCTACAATTTCCATTGGGAATCTTCAGACATTTCATGATATTGATGATATTTATGACTTCTAGAAATTATACAGTTGTACTGGAAACTAACATCGAGACAAAGCAACCAAAAGCCTAAGACAATTTGTATTCGACAACAGTATCCTGACATTGACATATGGAACAACTTCCAAAGACTTCTAAACTCTAGAAGAAATCTTCTGTGACCTTAAGGCATCAGAGACACTATTGTTACACTGAAGTTTTATACTGAGAATAAGACAATCTTGTAACAGAAATTCTGCTGCTATTCAGTGTCATTTGCAGTAACAAGCTTTAATTACTCTTTCGCTATTCCAAAAATGGTTAGAAGAATTGTAGATATTTCATTTTTCAAGTTCTGAAGTCAAATACATGTTGTATATAAAATACTGAGCATCCACCAGTGAGTAAACTGTAAAGAACCAGCATGCTTACAAGCTGAAGCCTACTGTACCTGGTGAATGTAGTGGAGGGGAGCATATCAGAACAACTCCTTGACCTTCACGTACAGAGACAGCACTTCTTGTCCGACCGCTAAAATTGCCCAGATCTGTCAAAAGAACATAGCATTTTAGTTGCATACCAAAGATTTTAAATCTAGTGGCTACTGTGACTTACCTTTTATATCCTCTTGTAAAGCTGATAGCTTTTTTCATAACTTAACCTATAATAGAAATGCCTTAAAAAATAAATCTCTTTCCATTACAAAAAATTCCACATTGCATCAGCATTTGATCACTTTTTATAGTGCACTTGGATATGTTATCAAAGGAAAAGCAACATATACACCATTTACAAAAAACGGTTAATGATGATTTTGTTTATGGTTTTGTGGTTTTTTTTGCCATGTCCTGTTGATATTTTTTCACCACCAGAAGTGATTTATATACAGTGAAAAAAAAAATAAAAAAATTGACAGAACACTTTAACTAACATTGAGACTGATGATGATGCTAACATCATCTGGACAGTGCACAGCATATTATGATGATAAGAAGGGAAAATCAGCTGCATTGGTTCTGTAACCAGATCTCTTCTATAGCACATTTACACTTTTTAAATACTGCCATTTTGATTTCTCTGCTGTTATAAGTACAATCCAGTTGTGGGTAAATATATCAAAATAATAAGTCCAGTATGGAACAATCAAATGAAAGGGAAATTTAATTCAATTCCTGCAAATTGTATCCAGTCCAATCTAGCCATATTGAAAAAAAAGAAGAAAGACAACTACTTTAAAAATATTCAAAACCATATAATTTTACTTTAAAAACTCTTAAAAAAAAAAAAAAAGATAATAAGAGAAAAGTGAGGACTGTGACCTCTCACACAGCAATGCTGGCTATAGGTTCAGTATTCCTGCTACAGTATAAAGCTGTGACATATTAGACAGGCCCACACAAATTGTGTCCATCCATTACATTATGTATACAGCTGGTTGATAAGAAACTGCCTTTTTGTGCTCCAAGGGTGTTCATCTAATGCCCTGAAAGATTAGTTTTACCCTTATCTCAGTGGTAGCATTAAAGACGATAACACTTACTGCATCATTATCAAAGCAGTTCCTGGGGTATTAGCTACATGACTTCTGTATTTTTTAATGTGAGACACAACCTTGACCACTTTGAAAATGTGTAGTTAAGTGTCAGTCACACTTCCTGTACATGTACATGTAGTACTATACAAGGCATGTACATGTAGTACATGTAGCAAGGCATTTGAAAAACATGCAAAGAACGTTTAGAACGGAGTGTGTGTGGTGAGATTAGAACAATTGTCTCTGTTGCCAAAAAAATATTCAATTCAACAAATATTGTACAGTGTCACTAGAGAACAGCCTGTGACACAGGAGTGGTCCTGACTATGAAAGAGAAAACATAGAGAAACTCAAGAGCTAGTGAAAATGCAAGACATTAAGCAAAATGAGTTTGATGCAACAGTTTGGGGGTGTCCTACTTATACTTCAGGTATAATTTAGCTCAGTGTAGTACTTGATCTCAGCAGAAGTTATAAATTTAAGAAATCTGCTGCCAGGTAGTGTGGCTGTCTCTGCAGTGGCTATTCCTATTCTTCTGAAAGACACTCTCCACCACAAGAGAATCAGATGAAATAAAACCCAACAGAAACAAAGCACTTCTGTAGAAGAAATGAGGAAAATCTCAAGATACTCAAAGCCACGGAAAAGCTTTGCAAGATTAGCAACAAGGTAAACAACTAAATAGAGACATATTCTGCCATTGACAAAAGGACTTGTACAAAAGTTGGAGCAGTTTTTACCACGATAGCCTTCCAATTTGCCTTCACTGTAGGCTGCCTTTTAGGCATGCATAGGAAGGATCATTCATGTGTTCGTCAGTTGTCTGCAGCTGGTGGGGGAAACAGTGACAGTGACAGGAGAGGTTTTTTGTGACCCAGACAACAGTCCACTGATGATTGCTATCAAATTAGGATCACATTAAAAATTAAAAACAGATATTGGTTTTATTTTAGTCAATTACTGCTTGGTACACTAGCACAGAAGCTGTGCTAGTCAGTATATAGTCAATTCATTCTTACAGGAGATTTAGTTTGGTGCAGAACAATGTCCTTTGCCATCCCAGTTCTGTGATTATATACTATTTTATGTGCAAATGTATTATAGAGCTTAAAATGGACATTGTATGATATAGATGAAAATGCTTAAAGCTGTATGCTGAAGATATCTGAAGATAAGCAGGCAATGTTCTTTTCAGTAAGGTAAAAATAGCTTTACACAAGGTAAAATCCTTCTGTCAGGGCAAGGACAAACTTATTCATTGCTATGTCACTATAGAGAGGGTAGCCTTTCTCTCCTTGTATTTGAAAGACAGGACTAAGAAATAGACCTTGAGATGGAATTGTAGCTCTTTTAAAAAGGCAAGATTTACAGGGAAAAGAATTCCTTTAAAAACATGTTTTTCAAAATTCCATTATAACCTAAATCAAACCCATGGTTTGACTGTACACTCTAAACAATGGGAAATACAAATGTTGTGTTTAATAGCCCATAAACACAGGCTGTAAAAAAATGAAAGGTAGCTATTAAAAAGAAATGACATGTGTGATTGTATAGGGAGCTTTTAAATCGGATGAATTGAATACAATACTCACAGGATATCAAGATGTCCAAATAAACTAATAGATCATTTTGTATTAACACATACTTATCTGCTAGGAATATTAGATTAAATAGGTGGAGTCGTATTATTAAAGTCACTCCTTGGACCTAAGAGTAACTTTAAATACTGATGACATTAGCTAGGAAAAGTGTGACAGGAAGCTCAGACAAAAAGATTTCTGCCATGACAGAAGCATTGTCGTACCATGGTTAATGGGAAAAACATACATCTTCAACTTTTGAAAACTGCATTACCATATGACTTTTAGGGGATAAAATAAGGGCAAGATTCAAGTACTTTAGAATGTATCATGCTTATTATCATTGCTGCTATTATTATTTATTACCAGAAAGCTTTTGAATCCTTCATGGATCATCTGTCTGGCATGACCTGAAAAAAGGTTATTTTTCTCTTGAAGAAGTTACAATGAAAATATAGAGTGAGACAGAAAGTACAGAGAAGCAGTAATGTATTTTAAGCCTGTATGCCGTGTCTGTACATCTGCAGAACCATTAAAGATCTCTAAGGAAAATGGGTGGTTTTTGGGGAATACCCACAAGAGATGAGGAACACAAGAGAAAGCTTAAAGGCTACTGTCTGAAAAAGTAAAATATGAAGAAAAAAAGACATAAGATACTGTATTTTCTTCTATTTAGGTCAACAACTTCTAGAATCTTTCTCAGATACTTTTCTTCAGGGGAAAAAATAAAAATAAAAAAACCCAACAGCCATTAGAGGATTTTTGAGAGGATTCTTGAACAATGGTGGTCCTTAAGCATGTTACTGTAAAAATAAAATAATTTTCTTTCCTACTTGCTTTCATCATGAACTGTAATATATAGACTCTTGATTCATTAGCCCTGAGATAAATTTTCACTATGAAATGCAGAGGAGTAGTTAACTAAAGGAATATATATTTTTTTGTTGTCCTTAATGACATATTTTTATAAATTATAACAATTCAAAACTATCTGGTCTACTGCATTCAGTAGTATTATCCTGTTTATTGTTCATTTCCATTTAGCTTTCTATGGCTAGATGTTTTATCTTGTAAGTAGTGAACATCTTTTTCTACTTTCTACATTTTCTATCACAGAGAAGTCATGAATTCATAGATGTGGCTAATACATGCTACCATAACACATTTTATTATAGTAATAATTAAGTATTCTGCTGAAGATAAGAAATACGTAGAACTATTTCCTAAAATGATCTAGTGATATTTTTTTCATTTTTCTTTTCCTTCACAGATTAGGTTCTTAATTATAATTAATTCATTATTATTAATTAGAAAAAGTAGATATTTTTAAGAAGGCAAAAAAATATT
>JANHFX010023272.1:0-15509 GCA_027560015.1 Chloroceryle amazona | reverse complement strand
CTCTCCTCTCCTCTCCTCTCCTCTCCTCTCCTCTCCTCTCCTCTCCTCTCCTCTCCTCTCCTCTCCTCTCCTCTTTTCTTTTTTTCTCGAGACAATTATACTTCTTATCAAAATAATATCCTACCTAAGATCTCTACATAAGAAATTTAATGCAGACACAGGTATATCAGTAGTATTGCACAGGCTGCCATGTATTTACAAGGTTGCCCAAAGAAGTAATCACAGTCTTTGGTTTAGGAATGTACATCACGCAGCAATCCCTCAGTAGTTCCTCTGAACATATAAACTCCTTTATCATTTGTCACAATTATATATTATTGCCTGTTGATCAATAGAAATAAAAGTAAAATATGTTTCCTGAACTAAGTCAGTTAGATGTTTCACTATATGGATTGATTTCTTTAAGCAATCTAATAATTGTTTCTCTTTTTAACTGACCTTCCTAGGGCAAAGCAAATTACTGACAAGTAAGTCCCAGCTGTAACAGTAGCACAGACTTCTGATACTGAAACTATGCACAGTCACAGCTGTGGAAACTGTTGATTTGGAAGTTGTGCATAGTTGGGTAACACAGTGGGAAAGAATAGCAGGACAGCTTCACTTCTCATATGGACTGGAAACCACATAATTTATGAGAGAGGATCAAATTTTAGACCATACTATCAAGGACTGCAGTCATACCTAACCATAGTAGTGTGCAATCCTTTTAAAAAATTAAAATCTTGGAAGACAGATTATTTCCATTACAGTCAACTGAGCTTGCTCACAGGACCAGTCTGAGTGTCCTACAAAAGAACAATACTTCCACCTGCATTGTTAATGATGAATTACACAACACATGTAAGCCTTAAAACTATGATTGACCATAATAACAAACTTATGTTTAGACAAAGTTTTGACACACACTGGGCTCTGTAATACAAATCAACCCCTGAGAAATTTTTTTTAAAAAAAAAAAATCAGGCTGGAGAAGTTTTGAGTTTGAGATCTGTATAACAGGAAAACTTCTGTTACAGGAACCAGACCTGTTAGGATATGCCCTTGTAGTAAGCTACCATAAAGCAGTTGCAACTGTTACTCAGAGACAGACATAAAAGAGGACATGGGGGAAAAACATTAAAAAGAAGTCTAGCCATTTCAAACATATGGTGTGCATTTGGTAGAGCAGACAAAATAAATAAAATGTTTTTACCAGCAGGGAGAGCTGGTAAAGCTTCTGTGGTGATTATAAAAGAACTGAATATTCACTTCAGAAAAATGAAAGTGTCGGTGTGTTGAAAATAATGTCTGGATTTTATACTGAAATGGAACAAATAGTTAGAGACTATATAATGAAGACTATGAAGATAGGTCAGATTTGAATATTGTCAAATGATATAAAGAATGATTTGGATATTAATGAATATCAAAAGGAAAATCAGGAAAACATCAACAGATGAAGGATTTACAGAGAAACAGTTTCTGCATCGAGATTTTTAGATGATTACCAAATGGCAGGTCTGTAACCTCAGAGGTGCTGAAAGAATTGTTACTTAATACAATGTAGTAATTTACAAAGGACCTGACTCGGACAAAGAACCTTACTAACAAAAAATAATGGGTGAAATTCTGCATATATGAGTCTACAATATTTCAGGAGAAATATCTTATTCATACCTATTCACTGGGTTCTAGATGTTTAACATTATATGTTTGCTTTCCCCCACTCAAGTGAGAGTTACATTTTATTTTACAAAAAAAAAGGGTTGACTTTTTTCTGTTTGAAAATCAGGTCCTTTAAAAATTTCTGTATATAAGTATAATATGTTGTTCTGATGCTATACTTTTAAGAAGAGTTTGACAAATCTGAAAGGCTTTAGAGACAAGTTATGAGATAAATTTGCATTACAGAAAACATCTCACACTGATAAATACCTAAGTCTAAGAAAAAAAAATATGATTAAATTAAAGGTGAGAAAAGGAAAAATACTTTTCTTTAAATAAAAAAATATGAGCTTCTGAATCAATCTCCCAATGAGTTTAGCTGATCCTCCAAATAAACATTATATGATTAAGTTCCCTCCCTGAAGTTGTCCCTTTGAACTCAGTGGGTATACTCAACTGATTTAAATATGTGAATGAATATTTGGATACAATGAAACATTATTTTTAACATAGATTTCATGCATAAAATATTCACAAAAAAATAATAACAATCTAAGAGATATTCTTAGAGAAGATGAAGAAAATATAGTGAAGGCTTTTCAGTAATGTATGGGAAAGAATAGGACAATTATATCAAATGATTGCAGTGTTATCACTTTAATAATGATTGCAGAAATCTCAATTGAACAACTGATGTTTAAGGAGATGGTACCTAAATAGGAGAATTACATCCATACTATCAGTGTAATTTAATTTAAACTATTTTGTTTAATTCATTGTAACCCTTTTTACATTTCACACTCTAAGGGGATGAAATGGGATTTTTATCAGCATAACTGCAAATTATTGACATGAAAAAATACAGTGGTAGCCTACATTCATTTTATCCAAGTCAATTACTACTAAGTATTATATGTTTCTAGTTAACAATACAAGCATGGATTATAGGTTAAAATTATCTGTGATTAAGATCATTCCAAGTAAAAAGTAAAAATATCACATCAATATATTTACATTTACTAGTTTAGATAAAGTTACATCATAAATGTCTATGGCCTACCAAATGTGAATCAAATATAATCAAACTTAAAGCAAATGGTAGTGTGACTAGGTAATGGTGACTATTCATTGAGGTGATTCATGCATGAATATAATTTAAGGTAAAAATATAATGTTAATTATGATTAAAGCTTTTTTAAAAAATATATATTTTTATGCAAATTATTTTGAATGTATGAGAACATTTCAAATTGTTGTCCCTTTTATTTGGGAAACTTATTTTTTGCTTTGAATACAGTTGAATTCTAATTCAAAGACACAGACACTTCAGAGTCCTGATTCTTTTGACCTATTTCAGTTGTCATCTCGACGTGAATGAATTGCATCCTCATAGTGCAATAGATTAAGTAGGGAATCTAAACAATTAGATCAGTTGAAGCTGCCTGTAGAGTAGATATCTGACATTAAAGAGAATTAAGAAAGTGCATTTAGAAACACTTTACTATTTCCTTGATCTTCAGTTTGTTTTCTCAATATTATTATTTTTTCTGCAATGCCTTAATAAAACTGAGTAGAAGATGGCAAAGCATTCTTTTGATATTGAAGGAAAGTAATAAAAAGCAAGTATAAAATCCCTTAACTGTGTAGTCCTTCTTTAGTAAAAGGTGAAGCAACAGTTTTTTACTCTTATCAGGACAACAGTGAACTAACTAATTTTTTTAAAGGTACACAGGTTAAGATATGAGTGTAGTACTTTTCCAAACAATCTCCAAATAAAGCAAATTCATCCTTTAACCTTATAGACTTTCTTATTGTGGCACTAAATTGTATTTTAAGATACTGTTGCTTCAGGACTAGATGATAGCTTTAAATTTTTTTTTTTAAAAAAAAGGATATAGATATTTAATTTTACACTTAATGTGTTTCATATTGTTCTGTAGTATAGAAAATCTAAAAGTTTTATGTATTAAAGAGTTTTACACTGACTTTAAAAAGAACTTTACAGTTTAGTGAACTCCATATTTTGCCTAGCTGTTTGATGAATAATGTACATATACAGTAAAACCTCCAGCTCAGTCTAATGAGTCTACTGAATCTGAGTGATACTTAGACAACCTACTCTTCTGTGTGGCAGAAGGGTGGCAGAAGTGCCACCAACATAATGCTGTTTCTAATGTCCAGCATCAGATGATTTGCAGACTGAATAAAGCATGCATAAAAGCAGCTAGCATTTCATATTTCTTGCTTGTAATTTCAGTGGAAGGAAAAAGCTTTCAAAATAACTGGAAAGAAATGGATGTGTGTTTGTTATGCATCTTCTTTACTGCATCGTCTTTATAAGGAGTGCAGGAAACTAATTCCCTCCCTAGAAACACCTGTAATGTCAGAAAAGCAATGGCTTTGGGTAGGTATTGATTTTCAGTAAACACAAAAAACAATGGCTATCATGTAAACCTGCTCCTCAGCCTCACAAAAGCAGCTTGAGTATTTCTACCTGTTAAATCCTTCCTTTTAAATGCCACTGTTAGTTCTAAGAAACTAAGAAACACTTCCAAGTTATTTGAGTGTCTCTTAGTTCTCTTAAGTGAGAGTTGAAAAGGAACTTAATAGAAACATTTGATGAGATATATGTACAAACACTAGAGAAGCTTCCTTAATAAAAGTGGAAGGCAGATCAATATTTTTTTCTCATAACATTAATTTCTAATAGTAAAAATAGTGAGAGTAATGGAAGAAATGAGCAAGTCTTAAACTTTCAAAATAATTTTTCATAGTCATGCTGTATTCAATTGCATTTCTATCACTAATATTTTGGACATACCCTAGAAAATCTAAATATACTCGTATATTTTAGAGTCTATAATCTACAACTACAGAAACAGTAGCTCTTGACATACATACCTATCATAAATAAATAATGTAAAATCTATTGTGTGTAAGAGGATCTCATTTGTATTTTATCACTTCACTTATTAATATACGAGGTTGCGCTGCAGTATTGATAATCAAGTTCCTGATGTCTCATTAGGTAGTATTAACTCACTGATCCTTTGAACACACTCTTATTGCTGATCTGTTAGAAAGAAATTATTTTGCTTCCCTGTCTGCACTTCTCCTTTAAAGTAATGATGTGGTGAATGGGACTATGATATTATCAGTATGAAAAATAAAATCCAAACTTTTGAACAAATGCTTACACATTTGGCAAGTAAAGCAGTAAAAGAGTGATTTCTGACAAACAGTCCTGGAATCCTCAGTGGTCATGAAGAGACATTACAGAAGGCTGTAGATGGTCAGTAAAAGTCTATTGTTTTTAAGGATTTTAATTAAACACTTGAAAATAAAGATGCAAGGAGGTCTATAACAAGCTTTGACAGATAGCAAAGATTAATGCTCTGAAGTTTGGAAATAACTACTATAGAAAAAAAAAAAAACAAAACCAACCAACAAATCACACCTATAATTGAGATTTAAGAAGCCAGAGACAAAGGAAGTAGGTACAATGGAAAATAATGTAATACAAAGACCTCTTATCAAAGCACATAAATCAGTTCTTTCAAAAAGTTTAGTCTGAAAATGATTAATCTTAATACAACATAAATAAGGTTAAATCTATCAGCAGAACAAACATAACATTTTCACTGAAAATAAAAATGCACATTTATGCCCCCCCATTATTTTGACATTACTTTGGTTTATCCCAGCCTTGATTTAGGTCCATTGTTTTCTAGTTAATTTAATAGTTCTTAGTCACAGGGATCACTGGGAAAATAAATGAAATTTCATATATGTTTTCTCAACAGTTTTTCTTAAGTGTCATTTTGTCTTCTTATATTACTGCAGTGAAATTCTCCACAAGACTTGTGAATCTTTCCTGAAGCATTTTGTAGACAAAGACAATGACTGGTCAGTCCTGTTAGATCTTACAGACACTTGCTTTCAGTAGAGCTGGCATAGATGCTCCTGGCACAGTGCGTGTAGAGAAGGCATGTCCAATATATCAGCTTTGAAGGGGGTGCAAATTCTGTTTGCCTCTGGCAGACTGCTCAATAGCTGTTTGGAAAAATAGTTGTTGTCCTGCCTTTTTCTTACATAATGTGGATTGAACTCTCCAGAATCTTTATGTAATCTTTGTGGAAAAATAATAATAATTTAAAAAGTAAAAAATAATAAAGTGTTTAAATGTTTAAATAGATTTTGGGTAAAGGCAAGTGTCTGTTGCTCAGTTAGCCTCATACTAAAAACTCCCAGTGAAGGTTCACAGACCTTATTGTGTCCTTGTTTTTTACCTTCATGTGTAAACAAGAAAAAGCAAAAAAGTAATGTGTTCAAGGATATACACAGCTATTTTGTATTTGAGAATATATTCCAAGGTTCTTTTGCACTGAGCATCTATGCTAGTCATTATATTAACAACGAGAAAATGTATACGGTTTATGCAAGCATCCTGAGAAGAGCTCTGGTACATGTGTGGTATATAAGTGGCTAGCACACGTCTTTACTATGCAATGATGGCTTGTCATTCAGAAAGCACAAAGACAAACAACCTTTCAGGAGTTGTCATTCAGACCAGTTCTGAAACTGGGTTCTTTCTCATTTGCTTATGCAATATGACTTTTTTTCATATGTCAGCTGATGCCAGTAAGCTTTCATAAGTCTTTAAAATGTAAGTTTTCTACAGATTAATTGCTTAGCTAGACATGGAAGGTCAAGCCTAGTATGTCTTTTGATCTGAGAGAAAGGTTTGAAGTATGGCTCACAACAGCAAAACCTGGTGAAGCAATGTAGAAAAATCCTAATCTCTCGATGTCACGGTTTAGGGTCAGTGTGGACCCTTAGACCTATAACAGATGCTTTTTGTTAACCCTCCTCCCTCACCAAAGGGGAAGAGAAAGGGAATAAGGGATTAATGATTAGAAATAAGGGACTTAATGATTAGAAAAGGAAACTAGAACAGCTTCAATGAAAATGATAATAATAAAAATAGAATATGTACAAATATATACAAAACCAATATCGGACCCAACACCCCTGATAGCAATTACATGACTGTCACTGATGCTGTGGAGCAGGCACTGAGGGAGTCCCAGACTGGACCCTGCAGCAGATGGGAGCTGTGTTCAGGATCTGGATTCTGGTACTGGATTCAGGAACAAACAGATTGGGATCGAAGGCAGAACGGACAGAGTCCTCCTTGAGTGCTCTGAGGAAGGAACCGCAAGAGGACCTGAGCCAAGCCAAGCAAAGCTGGCAAAGTGGTCCAAGAGGGGAGAAGAGCCCTGGAGCCTCCACACAGAGAGCAAGCGAGCGAGCGAGCTATAGACCCTCCAGATCCCTCTGCTTTACACCGAATATAGCATATATGGGATGGAATCCCTTGTTGGTCAGTTTGGGGTCACCTGCCCTGTCTGCTTCTCCCTGCAGGTGCTGCCTTTCACTTCCCGGCACCCCTTACTGTGGTACACAAGATCCAGCAGTGGCCTTGGTCTGCACACCAACCCTTGGTAGTAACTCTAAACATGGGATGTTATCACTGCCAGCAGCAGACACTGTCTGGGAAAACAGGCTGCTGACTTCAGACAGTGCAGTTAGAAGAACTGAGCTGAAAAGTAAAATCACTGAACAGAATTAGTTCTGTTCTCACTCAAACCAGGACACTCGAGAAGGAAGAATGGGACATTCTTTGTATGTGCAACTCACAATCTTATGATTAATTTTGTACAAATGTAAATTTGAAATGCAGTTTAACTACAGCTGACTAAAATAAATTCAGTTTTCTCCATACTCTATCTTACAGGAAAGGAATTTGCCCAAACTTTCTGTATGATGTGTGATCTTTCCAGAAGGCATGTCTGTTCTTACTGGTTGAATCACAGGAACAGTATCAAAAGGGAGACATTTGCAATTCTTTTGCAATACTTAATATAAGTAAATTTTGGAAGAACAAATTAAATAGACATTATCTTTTAGGTTCGACTGTATGTTCTGTTATCCTCCAAACCTTTCCTGTGGCATTAGTCTGTTCTTTTATAAGTGAAGGCTGGCATGCACAGGAGTACATAAATCTGAGTCTTATGATCCAGATGACATATAGCAATGAAGGTCAGGTTCTAAACAGAATAGAACATAGATGACAGGTTTAGAAGGGGAAAATCTGGAGGAATATTACTCCTTTTCATTTAAAACTGGGTGTCCTTCAATATGTCCACTGGTAAGCAGAGCATTTATGCCAGATCCATGGACAGAGCAGTAGATCTGCTTTCATCTTTTGTCCAGCTACAAGGAATTTCAGCTGATGGAGCCAGAGTTTCACTGCAATTTGACTTTGAAATGACAGAGTTCCACCCAACCACATAAGTTCCAGTTTGTAGCTATTTGTTTTCTCTTGCATCATACAGGGTTATAAAGCTGTCTTTCATTTTTTCATGACACATGTAAACACACTATTTTAAAATAAAAGCTGATATTTCTTGAGGATACTTTATGTCTTCTACCCGTTAACTATACATTCAGCTAAATTCTGTGGACCTGAATAGACAGCTTGTCATTTAGATACTCTGTCATAGCAGCAAGATCCCAGTACTGGGGGGGGATATCCCTTACTGTTCTCATGCTTTATTTTGACTTTTTCCCTTAAGCAAATATCAGTTGCTGAAATTCCTAAACTAACAGTAAAACCACCTTACTAATAAGCTCAAAAATCTAAAGCTAGATGTTTAATTTTCTATTTTATGTTCTCCCTCATGAGAGATATGACACAACTCATCCTTCAATGAATTTTCTGTATTCAGTCAACACAAAGACTGGTGATTTTTTTTTTTCCAGTTTTCTTGTGTAATCCAAATTGGGCTTTCTATAAGTCCTATCTCCCAGAACATGGGAATACATGCCTTTGATTGCATTCTGAATAAACTGAAAATACTGCACTTCACAGTCCTACCCTGCAGTAAATTTAATTTAGGTGCAACAATGTAGAAAATTATTCCAATACCAATGTCAAAGTTAGTTAACAGATGGAAGGACATAGAGAAGCTGGAAGCTGGAGAGATAAGAGCAGAGGATAATTCAGAGTGGAGGGGACCTCAGGAGGTTGCTGGTTCAATCACCTGTTTAAGCAAGGTCATTCAGAGGGTTAGACCTAGGTGCTTGGAGCTTCATCTAGTTGGGTCTTGAAAACCTCCAAGGCTGGGCACTACATAACCTCTTTGGGGAACCTGTGCTACTGCCTATCTGTCCTATGGGGAAGATGCTTCTCCTTATAACTCCCACTTCAGTTTGTGCCTGTTTACTCTTTTCCTCCTGGCGAACACCACTTTCAAAAGTCTGGATACTAGCTGACCTCCCTATAAACACTGGGGAGATGCTGTTATATCCCATGAAGTTCTCTCTGCTCCAGGGTTAACAAATCCAGCTACTCCAGCTTCTGCTCACAGGGCAAGTGTTCCAGCCTTCATCATCTTGGTGGATTGCCCCTGAACTCCCTCTAGGTTATCAATGTTTTTTCTCTTTTGGTGGCCAGAAACTGGATACAGTATCGTTTAATTATCTCATCAGCAGAGACCATTTCCTGCTGTCTGAGTTCTTAACTTTAATGTCTTAAACTTGACCTTATTATAGCTGTAATTACTTAAAGAATCTTTAAAATAATTTGAAAATATTAAGATAACTGAAATAGAAGTACTTCCTTACTTCAGTGCTTATAAATTGGCTGCAGTTGAGGTACACTGACAAAATCAGTAAGAATCTCTCAGCGCTAAAAACATGAACCTGCACAATTTCAGTAAATAGGCACCCTTTAATGTTGACAAATATAAGGATCACAGGGGATAGCTGTGACATTCAACACACTCTGGCAACAGGTTTCATATCTGTCAGACAAATTATCTAGTATAGTCACTCTGTGGTCCCTGTTAGAGGCAGGAAAACACTAGCTTTATAAGTTTAGATTTTTCTCTCATGTACATTAGCAAGGATTTTATCAATATTGTCTCCTCAGAAATCATGCTTTGAGTAGCTCATTTATTTTGTTGTCATGTTTTTGTCTAAATCCTTTCTGGGCATTCAATGTTTTCTACTGAATTAGTACCAAGAAATTAAAAACTCCAGGTACAGTAATACCAGATCAACATAGACCCTCCGCATGGACTATCTTTATAAAAGGTTTTGACAATTCAATACATAATTACATTAAGTTCTTTATGTACCAGGTCTCTATGAGCTGATTCACTTGTATGCTTTGTGTCACTGAAGTAAATGGACTTATGCAAATATAACCTCATATGCAGATCAATTTCCTTGTGGCTTTGTTATCTAAATAGGCAAAGCCCAGAAGCACAAAAGGTTAACGGAGAATATAAACATTTTCCAACAGCCTAATGCTGTATAAAGCACAGTGTATAAGATTGACAAAAACATATTTAATGAAAAATGCTGGTGATAAAGAAAAAATAAATACAATTATGAATCTGTTGAAACTGTAGATTAAAGGGGTCAAATTAATCCCTTATTCCATTAACTTCACAGAGTATCAGAAAGGGTAAAATTAACAATTGCATATTCATCCGAGAATTGAATGATATTTATCACTTCATGACTCCTTTTGTGTCAGAATCAGCATTACTGAAGGGCATCAAGAGAAAATACCCATTTGTGAATGATGCATATATATGCAATGCTTATAATTCTTTTCAGAGAATAAAAATTCACAAAAAAATTCCCTGGCTTTGGCCACTGTCTGTGTGTGTACAGTTACCAGAGGGAGATTAAGCCATTTCAATCTTTTACTGTTTCATCCTCATAGAAAAGAAAAATAGCAGCCAGATCTCTTACACTGTTTTTCTATTTGGAACACATTATGTGTGGATGGCCAAATTTGAGTCACAGGTATCCAGCCTACCATTTATAGCAAATTAATTTGAATTCAGTCTTGGAACTGTAGTCTGACTTTTGCCCAGAAAGTTTTCCTTCCTCCTCCATAAAACTGTCATAGAATAATCTAGGTTGGATGGGATCTCTGAGATCATTTACAATATTCTACTAAAGACAGTATCAGCTTTTATCAGGCTGTCCTGTCTTACCAAGTTTTTAATCTCTCCAAGGAACCTTTCTGTCAGAAGAATAGAGTGCCTCTCTATTGGCACTCGGGGCCAGATAATTTAGGACTAAAATATAGTGAAAATAAAAATATATTACTAATCATTTTAGTTACATTAATGGCCACCTACTTCATGTCTAAATGTCTGAATTTGTTTTATATGTTTAGACATGTCAAGGTTAATACAATGATTGTCACAGAGAATTAATCTGGTATCTCATATGTAGTTGACTGGAGAAGAAAAAATGTGAAAATAAATTTCAGAGATCCCGAGAGTAAAAAGATGGTATGTCAAAGTCAAGCAGCTAATCAGACTACATACCCTAAGGTATACCAATAAATCAAGTTGTCATGAGTGCTCTTAATGAAGGACCATTTGTGAGAGGTTTACCTTTACTGTCTTCAGCTTGTATTCAGCAAGCGAATAACTGCCATGTTGCTCCCAACAGAAAATGTAAAAGAGTCAGAAATATAGAATGCAATTTTTAAGCATCTCAAAGTACATTGCAATCATCTGCTGTAACTCCTGCATAACATGAACTATAGGATTTTTCTAAATTAACTGGTATTTAAAATAGACTTCTCTTCCCTTGGCTATTTTTTTTCTCCCTATGAAGCTGCAGCTTATTTCCAATTAAAAAAAGAAATAAATAAAATCAACTTTAAGTTTCAAACACTGAATTCTGTTATTGCTTCATGTCCTAAATTGCATTGTTATTGACTGAAACAAATCTCATTTTCTACAGAACATATTCTATTTTTCTAGTCAGTCTTCCAAATCCTTTCACATTAATCGACTTCCTTTTTAACTTGTAGCCCCAGAAGTAAAAGGATGGAGAGGAAGACCAGAAATTTTCATACTGTCAGTACAGAAAGAATAAACTTGTTTTTTGATTAAGAACTCGAATAAAATGAAAGCTGGAATAACTCTAAACAGTCATTCCTTTAGATGAGAAGTGCCATGGCCAAGGAAAGACACACTGCCACCAAGGGCTGAAACACAGGGTAATGTGAGCCACAAAGGAGTAACAAAGAACATAAACCCAGGGATTATTTCAGCACATCCTAACGCTAATGACTGCTGGTAATACAGGATCCCTTTCATCCTATTAGACAAAAGAGTTCAAAAATCCTGAGCCTACTAAGTCTTAGATGGAAAACAGCTAGGCAAATAAAAGAAAATAAACTGCTGCTGAAAACTTATAATCAACTTTTTCTCATGGACAATTTTTAGGGTTTTTTTTATTATTATTTTGGTGTGGTTTTTTTTTGTTTGTTTTAAAAATTTTTATTATTATTTTTTATTTTAATCCAAAGGAGCTCTGTGTGAACAATTGCACTTCGCAGGAAGATTTGTGTTCTGGTCACAGGATATCTGTTGACTTTGTGCAAGGTGGCAGAAGCTATGTGTCAGTTCAGTTTCTTTGTAATTTGTATAGTTTTCTGGAAATCTTAAGAAAAGCGGTTGTGATGACAGACACTAAGTAAGCAGATTGCTCTGAAGCAAGAATAAGTGGATTTTTCATCATATTCCTCTCACAGGAATAGAAAGATGACCTTGAATTCACTGTCTCTTGGGACATTTTTAGTATTACTGTCATGAAAATCTTCATAAGGATGTTTAACTCATCTAGCTGAACCTGGAAGGAAACAGTCTGCTAAATTCAACATTTTACATCTGTTCTTAAATCTAGTGTCTAAAGAATCAAGAATTCATTTTCTGACAGTAAAGAAGTTTGTTGTCAAATTTGTATAGGAGGAATTGGTCTCTTGAAAGTTCAGAGTAACCTCAAGATGCAGTCAGTTTCTTATGAGTTTCACTTTTTAATTTATCGAGGACAAATCATTTAATATTCAAGTTCACAAAAGCAAATTTTCAGGCTAACAGTGGGCAATGACTATTAAAAAACGTTGTATGTTCTGTCAGTCAAATCTCCCTCATATTACATTCTTCTACCAAAAGATCTTGATGTGCATCTTGATCTTGAAATTCCTCTGTTACCTGTCTCAGCTGTCGCTTTATAAAACCTTGGGAAAACATGGTCCAATGGACAGAGCAGAGACAGTCAATAACATAGAGACGGCAAAGAAATGTCCTATGCAAGTGGTATTGCTGAACAGGACTCAGAATGACTGTGCTTAGGGTGATAACTGCTGATAGACTGGCTCCACTACAGAACATACCTTTAACCAAGCGGATAACAACAGGAACGGGAACGCCCAACGTCAGCATCGATTAACGAGATATCACAGGGACAATAAGAGGAGGAGGTCCCCCTGGAGGACATTGCTTAAGGGGGCATGAAGTCAATTTATAGCAAATCTTTGTTAAATCAAACCTTGAAACAAAAACACCCTTATCAATTGTAGCCCCGGGCCAATCGAGGACAATCGGTACAATGTAACTTAATCTCAATTTTCAGTTATAAATATTCTCTGCCCTGTCACTGCGGGGTGCTAGTTTTCTTGGCACTAACCTGCTAGCACCCGATCCTGTACAAGATTGTAACAAAACTGGTATCTCGTCTCTGTGTGCGGATTGGATTTTGCACACCAGATAAAGAATCCGTTTCTGGGACAACAGCATTAAGTACAGAGTCCTGGAAAAATGACTGACTCAGAAGTTTGAAAACTATACATACATGTAGATGTATATCTCTACACATACATTCACATTTATCAGCTAGATCAACAGAAACCATATGATTGTATTTTAAGTAAACATAGAGCATAGAATCATAGAATAACCATATGTCTTTTGTGACATTTAATGAGTTAATTTAACATCAACATTTTCAACAGAGAAATTATTCACACTAATCTGAGCTCACACATTGAGATCCAGACCTATGTCCATACAAGAAAAGTAGTAAATTATCAATATTAGGCTTTATAAAAAGTTATAGCAGAGCTAAAAAAATGATGTCACACCATTGCAAAAAATATCTATTACAAGCAGGCCTGAAAGTCTGAGTACAGATTCTGAGGAGCTGAAGGGAAGACAATATAATGCTACATGTGCTATTGTCACTGCACAGAGGCGAATTATCAGCTGGTTCCATTTTTTTAAGGAACACTTTGTGACATACAGAGCTCAAGATCAAGGAAAAGAAAATCCACTAATATTAACCCAGGAATCGGTATGTTGTGCTAATGAATGCAAATGAAATGAGGGTTCACTTTTGTCATGATTGGCAGAGATTTCTTTCTCATGATAGTTATGGCAACGCATAGCAGTTCAGGATGAAAGGAAGTTTATTGCAAAATACATTTAAGACACTGGGTAGTGTTATTTTAATGCTCTAAATGTTGCTATATTTATTTAATACTTGAGGAAAAGTGCAGTATGAACTGAAATTTCTTGAAATAATGAACAGCTGTAAAGAACATAATAGTGCTTTTATTATTAATTGGCATTATTATAAAACATCTTTTTTCTTCAAGATTCCTTTAATATTTTCTAGTGCTTCTGAATATGAATGGAAAGAGTGGTATAAGAGGTGGGAAAGAATCATTACATTGTGAAGAAATTATGCAACTTTTTCTCTTTAGTTATATTTGTAGTGAGAGTGTCTGATTCTTTAACGGTACCTCGTCAAGGACCTTTCCAAATGCAAAAATAATAAAAGGTGTAAACATATATGTAAAAATAATAAAGGTGTAAATAAAATAATAAAAGGTGTAAGTAAAAGGGGGGGTGGGGGGGAGAGAGAGGGTGTGACACAACCTGTCAGCTGGGAAAGTAAAGGAAAAGGGAGAAACCAGAAAAATCTGCAGAGACACAGACCTTACCAAATGTGTGGAGACAATGACAGGATACAAAGATCACCAGTTACACTAATTGAAGAAACCACAGGCATCACTTCCAGGAAGATCAACCTGGACTTTGCAACTGATAAGATTGCAAATCATGGGGACGGAGGCCAGGAGGAGTGTGGGAATGGATAGAGCTGTGAAAACCCATGGGGACTGTGCAGGGTAACAGGGAACACAGAAGAAAGAGCAAGTAGACAGGAAAGGGTATGAAAGAGAAAAGTTTATAAAAGGGGTTGGTCAGACATAAAACAAGGCTGGTCAGTATGCTGGTCTGGCTGAGTCCTGTGCCTGATCATTGCAGTGTCTCATAGCTTATAAAACTTTTTTAATATCTGCATAATTTCTCACTCTCATGCATATGTGTGCTGTGAAGACTTAAGTGCCAGCTACTGGTGAGAACTGTGTGTGTATGAGTGAAAACTGGTGCCATCTAGCAGAGCCAGTGGGGTCTTTAACCTCCAGACACTGGTGTGGCAATGATTTGTGTTATCAAAACCATCTACTGGAGGGACCGGGGCGAGTGAGGTAAGTGAAGGGCTTGTCACTGGTGGCTGGAGTGGGACCGCAGGTCACAGACCATGTCAGTGGTGCCAGCAGCTAGAAGGGCAAGTGTTTGTATCTTCCTCAAACCTGGTGTGCCTGGGGTGTGCATGTGTATTCACTAGCAAATTCAGGTGGGACTAGCCATGTCCAGACCAACATATCAGGAAGACAGTGGATCCATCCTGGTTCACCCAGGGGGATGTGCAATTGTGCAGTGCCTGAGTGATGAGTTTTACTTTGTGATGTGGGGCTGAAAATCAAACAATTATCGCTTTGGTGATGGGCGGTGGCTGACAATCATCCCTGTTGGTCCGGTACTTGAGATTAACTACAATACAATAAGGTCTTCAGCAAGAAACAAAACGAAGGCAGAAGAAGATCGAAACCAGATCGGCCAGGCCCCAGGGGATGA
>JANHFX010023268.1:0-13216 GCA_027560015.1 Chloroceryle amazona | reverse complement strand
CAGTCTTTCTGAAGTTTATCTTGCCTCCTCTCCCAAGATTGCATTTTGCCTGTTCCATTTGGTTCCCTAAACACCCCCCCCCCCTTTTTTTTTTTTGGTAACAAAGCTTTGTCTGAGTGTTTGCTGAGAAGGAAGAGGCTCTTGATGGACTTGGGCAGGACTGGAGGTGTTGTGGCGAGGCACACTGCAGTTCATCTGGGAATCCCTGATCTAAAGGTGGTCTTGGCTGTGCTTCCTTACTGCCCCCATGAAAACTGAGGGTTATTTGTGCTTGAGCTGCAACTTTCTTAGATCCATTCAGTTCCCAAATACCATTTTAGATGGTGTCTGGTGCATCCTGAATATTGCTGCTAAGCTGTAGAACCTGCTAGTTGCAGAAATATATAGCAGGACTTTTTGTCCTGCGTTGCTCACTGAGACCCTTACCTCTATAGACTTAAACTTGCCTTGTTTAGTTTGCTCAAATTGCATGGAAGCAATTAGAATTACCAGAGTAATAGCTGATTTGATTGAAAATGTCAGTGTTTTATCCCTTTTAATTTCCAGCTAGAGTAAACTGTTTCTGTTGTAGAGAACAGCTGTATGCACTTGGAAGCTCAGCCTAAATTTCTTCCAGAGCACTAGTGCTTGTAAACCCATAGATGGTATTAAGAATCAAGAGTAACCTGGGAGGAGGGTTCAGAAGCTTCTCAATTGAAGACTAGCTGGCGTGCATCTACGCTGTTCTTCCTTCCTCCGTTGTTGACTGTCCTCAGAAACCCCTCTTTTCCTCAGGTTGTCAATAGCAGCTGCCAAGCAGAAACAGATTATCCGCAAAGGGTTGTTTGAAGCTCCTGGCAGTGATCTGGCTGGCACCTTGTGAAACCCCTGAGTCAGCTGGCTTTGCTGGCCAGGAAGGGTGTTTTGCTGTCTGCAAGGCAGTTCTGTAGTAGCTGGACTCAGCTGGGTAGTCCATCTCTTTACCTTGGCTTTCATCAACACACTTGACCCCCATGGTCCAGGGTATTTTTTCCCTTCCCAACTAATTCACCAATGACTTTGACATCACAGTAGCAAGTAATTAGAAAGTCATGGAGCCAGAGTATGTATTCTTATTTTTTTTGTACCCACATCCCCAGCCCCAGGAAGCTTGCCTGTGTGGAAGAGTTGGTGTTCTGAAAGAATTTGGGGAGTCGTGAGAGGCTGAGCTTCTGAGTCTTTCTGTAAAGACAGAGTATCTTCTCTGTGGGGTTGGATGACTGCAATACTGAGTCAGTTCTACCCCCTTTTCCTCAGGTTGCGGAGTCAGTTTCTGCAATGAAAGCACTTTCAGTGTCTGTCTTCAACCTTTCTCTACAAAACAACACCCGGTGCTGCTGTAAGAAGTGGATGACACTTTGCCACTGGGAAAGGGTGAATGACAGACAGATCACAACTGAAATCATTGTTGCTTCTGTTAGGCTTACAAGTTAAATGTCTGAGAGGACTTTCTGAAGCTTACTGCTAGCATGGGAGAACTTTGAAGTCAGTTCCTCTCCACCCTGTCCAGTGCTGGGTTGACAGTCCTGACACAGGCAGGTTTATAAAGTGTCTTAAACTGTCCATGAATGGGGAGGTTAAAGGGAGCTGAAGCTCAGCCTGTTCCCCAGGGCAATGCAGGAGCCACGTTACTTTAACCAGAGTGCTGAGAGCTGTGTGCCAGTGCCATCAAACACAGTGTCCTTCATGTGATTACCTCTGTGTGACCTGGGCTTTTAACACTGGTGCCATTTCCACAGTTCCGTCCTTGTCCCATTCTTTTTCCTCCTCTTCCCTTATCCCAGTTTTTTTTTTTCTAGGTCCTTCAAAAGAAAACCCAGATTCTCTTCTGTTGAACAAATTGTTTTTTCCTGTGTAATAGGAAACAAAAGAGGAGTCCCCGAGTTGGAGAATTAAGGAAGCATGTTTTCTTGGCTTTTGCCTTGCCCAGGTTCTTAATCTATCCAACAGTACATAACTGAGTTTATACTACAGCCTTATTCTTGTAGAGAAAGAAAATCTAATTAGTACTCAGAGTTCTCATAGGCTTTATTTATCTGGAGTCTCCAGCTCTGTTGTCAGCCAGGGTTGCAACTCATTTGAAAAAACCCAAAACGAGTTGCTGAAGAGGATGTACAGAGTCATTTCCTTAACTTCTGCTCTTTCAAGTATAATCTTTCATGTAACATGATGGACTTAAATGCTTACAGATGGAATTGCCTTAGAAAACTCCCACGAATGTGCTTCAGTAACACAAGATTAAGGACCTTCTAAAAGGGTCCAGTCTCACCTGTGAGGGAGAAACCAGTTACATTTGAATGATTGGAAAAAAAAAATCTTAATTTTGCAAAGGCTACAATTGTTTATAGGGAGTACTTTAAGCTTTTTAATTTGTCTTTAGCTGGGATAAAGCAGTTGTTCTGATTTATGAAGGTTGCACTCATGACAGTAGATTTAGGCGAGTCCAGTTAGCAAAAACTGAGCCAGGTGTCACTTCTGGTGCTGTGTGTAACTTGGCAGAGCTGTGTGGGAGTGGTAACACCCTGCAGTGTTCCTGTTGTGCTTACAGCAATGCTTGCCTTGTGCTCGGTGTAATCCCCGCAGGCTCCTTGCTGCGCTGCGACCGCCTGTGTGGGGTTGGATCTCAGCTATTCCCATCCTAATGCCCTTCCTGTCTCCCTGTGACTTGAGTGGTTATACTGGCTTTGGTAACTAAACTGAATAACTGAGATGCACGGTTTCCATGCTGGCTCTCCATGGGAGAAGAGCAGCACTGATAAGGTGTTGATCGCTTCCAGAAGGCTGATAGCCCCTGTCTGAAGATGGCAATGGCTTACCAGGGAGGTACTGCTTCAATCCCAGATCCTATTTTCGAGCTGTCTGGAGCTCTTTGGTTATTCAGGGGCTGAATTCACAAAGCAGGAGAGATGTTGGGAGCCTTTGTTCTGGACTAACTGCCACAGGGGTAGCTGGGAGCAGTGAGTCTCCATCTGAGGTGCTGATCCACAGTGGGTGACCACCAAAGGTGTGCCTGACCTTTTTGTGGTGGGGCAAGCTGCTCTCCACTGTTTATTCCCCTCTACACTAAAAGTGTATATCCAGCATTTAAGGGGAAACCACCATCTGTTGTGTGGCCCCTCCTGCCCCCGTGTTCTTGCCAATTGCCACTGCGTTTGTGCCACTGCCCTTCTGGGTGTTCATTTTGTCTGAGTTGGTCTGTCATGTGTTCTGTCTCAGACACTGATTTCTGGGTCATCTAAATAAGGTTTCCTTCTGGGATCTGCTTTGTGATTTGTGGTGTGTGGTGTTGTGTGTGTTGTTTTGTGTAGTTTGTATTTTTTCCTAAAGCAAATCTGTTTACTGCCTCTATGAATTCAGCCTGGTCTATCCTGAATGCTCTTTGTATCTGCTTGTTTTTCTCTAATCCTCTAACCTGGCTGCTGTTTTTTCTCCTCCCCTCTGTCTTGTAGAGAGGTCTGAAGAATGTGTTTGATGAGGCTATCCTAGCTGCCCTCGAGCCTCCGGAAACTCAGCCCAAAAGGAAGTGCTGTATATTCTAAGCTTTCTCCTTCCCCTCTTGCTGCTGCTTCCTCTGTCCCACTACTGTAGAAACCTGGTTAAAAAATGAATAAAACCACCTTGATTGAAAGCTGTTGTTCCTGCTTACCATCTTAGAGCAACCTCTGTATTAGCTCTTGGACTGAAAACAGTACTTAAGGTCTTTAGTAAAACATTGTGACCATGGAACATGAACTGGACTCGCTTAACTCTCTGCTGCTTGGGTTGCCAGATGTGGGTAGCTTTATCATTCAGGCTGCTGGGGGGAAAGGCTCTGGTTACACCATTATTTAAAGAAAGATCAAAAGAATAAGACATGATGCTTGATATTTCTGAATCCAGCTGGAAGAAACAATGCGTGTTTTCGATTTCTACTCGTGACTCTTGTTAACTGTATTTGCATGACAAAAGTACATGAAACGGTGATCTGCAAGTGACACTGTAATGTGAAGGTTTTCCTGGTTCTCTTTGTGTGGTGAGATGTTTTTCTGTTGCTAATGCTTTGGCTGTCTGTGCTGTAGTGGAGTATTTGTCAGTCCTCGGGGGGAAGGAAATATCAATGTACCTGCTACTGCTTTATGAACTGTTAAAATTCTTGCTTTCACTAACATGGTAGACCTCTTCATTTCAATAATAGATCCTTAAAGCTTGTTACTGTAAGATGTAAAGCTGCTTCTTACTCTCATGCTTTTTATTTTTATATTGTTTTAAGGAGAAAACATTAATTGTAGCTTGTCTTTAAATTTTGAAATTAAAAATTGCAGTTGTTTGTATAAGTGACTGATGAAGCTTTATTCCGATTTGCAATCCCTGGCTTCAGTTTAACACTTAACACAACGTATGGTACCCTCTTTATACTTCTCCCATCTTGACTTCTCTGATGCCATGCTTAGCTTCTGGGCTCTACCTGGCTGCTTCTAATCGTTGGGTACTGGGGCCAGAAACCTGCCCAGAGTGTGTCCTGGACCGGTTGATGGTTGCATGCTTGCCTTGTCTCTTCTCTCCCTAACACACAGTGTCCGTGCTGCTGTCCCCGGCGTGCTCCAGAACGAGCCCTTCCGTTGGAATGCAGCAGCACTTTCTGCGTTGTCCTTAGCATGTGAAACATGTTAATAGCCAACTAATCATAAAAATTGCCTTAAGGAAATAACTTGGGTATGTGTGTGGTGCTTCTTGCAAAGTCTGCCGGCCTGGTCCCAAAGGACTGGTGTTCCTGGTCAGAAGATGGGGTGGCGTGTGAAGGAGCTGCTGACCGTAGCCACGTGTCTCCGACAGCGCCTGGCCGAGCGCGTAGATGGCAGACCCTGGGCTGTCGTTAGAGGGTTTCTCTGCCACTTGGCTTTCTGTGACTTTTGTTTTTGTGAAAGCTCAAAAATGAGATTGCCCCTTTCTCTCTTTGCCCCTTTTCAGAAAGGCCTAAAGAATGTATTTGACGAAGCGATATTGGCTGCCCTGGAGCCTCCGGAGCCGAAGAAGACCCGCAGGTGTGTGCTGCTATGAACGTCCCTCCACAGCCCCTTCTGCAAAGCTGGTGTTTGATGTCATACTAAAAGCAATGTTTAAATCAAACTAAAGATACAAATTTTGAAATTTGTTTTTGCAATAATGACAAATGTCCTGCACTCCCATCTCCCCCACACAATCCCTGTGTGAGATGAGAATGTTAGTGTTTATCCCCCAATGCCCCCTCCATTCAGTTAAACTAGTTAATTTCCAGTAATTATGTATTACCAGAAAACACTGATCAGTACTAGGTTTTTATTTTATTTACTGTTTCTAATCTTTTTTGTTTGTTTGTTTAAAATCCAGGCATGCTTGTGATGACTCTTTCTGTAACAGACTAATTCTAGGCTGTTTTACCGAAGCCTTGTCCCTTATGCTGGTCTGGCGAGACTTGGTTCTGCTTTTAAGAACTTCTAGGGCTGTTGAGCCAGCCAGCAGCCTGGGTGTGAGCAGACTTTAGGACTAAAGACAAATACAGGAAAGTAAAATGTCCCAAGCTGGTGCTCCGAGGAGGAGGAGTGTAGAAAATGTATCTGCATCTCCTCTAAAGTTGCCTTCTCTCTCTTCCCCTGGCTTTCCACTGTGCAGGTCAAATTTCTACCCCATCCTCTTAAGTTATGAAGCCTTAGGAATAGGAGAATCCTTTTCTCTGGATGCACCATCAAACTTGAAACTAGCTTGCCAGTCTTTTCCTTAATCTCTGACATAATAAGCTTTTGTCACATGATGAAAAAATAACGGCACCTTTCAAAGCATGCCCAACTGATTCGATTGGCTTTTAACAAATCCATCTTCTGCCAACCCTTAATCATTAGTAAAACACTTACAGTGACCAGAGTATACACTGCGGTTTGGACACCGAAGGGACCTGCTGGGTGTGAAGATGAGTTTTGGAGCTGGCCCTGGTGGTGCACATCTTGCTGGATGGCTTGGCCTCCTTCAGGGAGGGGTGGAAAGGTCAACCTGTGCCAGTCAGAGGGAACTGCAGGGAGGGATTTCTAGCGTTTGGTGTGGCACCATACAGGGACCAGTTAAGGGTATCACCTTTTTCTGCATTTTGCTTTAAGTGTAAACTTGTAAGATGGGCTCCAGCCTGCTGAGGATCGTGTGCAGAGTCTATGCAGACTGGCTGCAGTGTTGTAGGGATTTTACCAAAACATACTTTGGCTTGCAAATTCAAAGTTTTTTAAGACTTAGGGAATCTTCTCCATGTTCCAAAATTCTGGTATGTTGTAGACTCATTAGTGTTGAACCAATGCTTTTTCATGTCTAAGTTCTTTGTATATGCATTCTTTTCAGATGTATTAAACAAAGTATCTTCACAAGCCTGCCTGAGGGTAGTTATTTCTCTTGCCTTGCTCCTGAGTGTGAAGGGCTTGTAAATACAGCTTTTATCCCTGGTGAGCCCCACTCTCCTCCTTCAAGTTAGTTTGGGTCTTTCCTTAATGCTTAACCCTGTCAGTTCCTGTCTTCCCCCATCTCTGCTGCTGGCCTCAGTTCTGTTAAGAGTGCTCTAATCTTTGATGCAAGGTCTTTGCTGTCATACCCAGCTCTGAAGAGAGGGCACGGTCCTTCTCAATGAAGGAATATTCATGGCTGTGCATGTTCCCAAGTATTACAAGTTGGCTTCTGGGGGCTACTGGGCTCTTGTACCTCTTCTTTCAAGAAGCTAATCTCTGTGAAGATTTTCCTGTTCCCTGCTCAGGGGCAGAGAGCAGAACCCTTGAGGGACAAATTACATCATACTTATCTCCCTTCCAAAACCACACAGAATTTATTACACCTTTTTGTTAATTCTCCAAAGAAATGGTGAAGTCTTAGACTGTTGATCCAGGACTTGTATTAATTATTAAAACACATTCCAAAGAGTCTCATCAAAGGTTACTTTTCAGAAGCTGACTTGTGGGTGCTGTAATTCAAAATGTGCCATTTTTCACTTTCTTTTTAGTGATTAGTGCTTCGTTTCAACTTTGGAGTTCAGTTTTTAATTGCTGTCTTCTGTGGGGAGACTTGGCTGTAGGTCTCTGGCTCCCAGTTGAAAATGCTGCTGCTACACGTAATGCTTGGTGGCAGTTGGGCGCTGGTGGCTGCTCCGTGTGCTTGCAGCAGACTGAAGTGGGCTTCTATACCTTCTAATAGCCAAACCTAACTCATAGGCCTGAAGCCAGCACCAAGACTAGTGACCAAGGGCTTGCCTATGTGATGTCAGGCAGAAAACTGCCTCTGAAGTGGAGGCAGAACCTTTTAAAGTCCTAGAGTGTCTTTAGTAGCAGGGTCACCCTGTCAAGCTTTTTCTGTCTTGGGTGCATCCCTGCACAGGGGTTTCCTGTAGCTGTCGGGCCCCTCTGCATATGTTTTTCTGGCAATGATCTGTGCCAGTCCTTCCATGTAGGTCCGTTTGGCTAAGCAATAAAGTCAGTGTTTTTAAATTGGTGCCATGAGGCTAAACTTGGCTTTGGAGGAAATACCGGAGGTGCTGCGTGATGTGAAAACATCCTCTTGAAAGAACGGCACTGCTGTCTTCCTCTCTGTGTTGCATTAGCTTTGCAGAAGTCTGATAGCTCTGGGACTCTGCTAGGGCATGGCTGTCCCAGTCCAGAGAGTGGATGAGGTGCTGGAGTTGGTTAAACAAGCTCTAACAGCTTCGTTCATGGGCTGCTTCGCACCATGATTTTTGTTCTGTTTCTCTGGAGCTCCATAGTGAGGTGTCTCAAGCTGGCTGCACGAGGTGTGTTCTGTGTTGCCAGGTTGTAGGAGCTTCTCACAGGAGCTTCTTGGTGAGTGTGAAGACATGCACAGTGGGGACAAAAACAGTTAGAAACACCCCTTTCTTCCCCCTTTGGGAGTTCCACTTTCAGCTGGCAAGCTTGAAATCAAGGGTCTTGGAGTCAGGTGGGAATACTTGACACTTCCCTTGATACTACTGTGGCAGGTAAGTGGAATGAGCTGGGCTTGCCTCATTTTACTGCTTTTATGACAGAGGACTCACCTCTCTGAAGAGGTACCCACAGCTCAGGGCTCTCTGAGCATTCCTGAGGCACCTGCAGCAGCTCAACAGCACAAATAGTGCAAGACTGGACAAATTTGACTTGACAGTGCTAATAATGGTTGAACATGATGGTCTTTAAAGTCTTTTCCCACCTAAACGATTCTGTGATTCTATGGAAAGGTCTGGGCTGGCTTCTTAACCAACTGCTGCTTGTATTGATGGTGTCCCTTGTAAAGGGCCAAAAATCTCTGATGGGAAGGTATCTGAGAATTATAACAAAATTACTCCAGGAACTGAAGACTTCATGGGCCATGAAGAGCAGCTTCTTGTCACAGTGGCTGGGATGCCCAGCAATTTCTTAATGAAATCTTTTGGTTATTCAGGTAACTCTTCTACTAAACAGCCGCTTCTTCCTGCGCAGGAAACAGGTTTGGGTCTCTTGGGTTTCAGTTGGCTCTGGTGTGCGGGTAGTGGGTGAAGCCCTTGGTTCTACTGGCTCTCCAAGAAGTGCATCTTTAGTGGCTGCTTGTTGTCCCTGGAGCAGTGATTATCCCCTTTCCCTGCCTCAGCTGCATCTTCCCATCAGCTCCATTAGGCTGGATGGGGAGATGATTGCAGTTCACTAATTGCCTGGGAATGGAGTATCTTGTAGGATACTTCCTTGCTGAACTAGTGGACTCTGCTGCCTGTTGCTTGTGGTCAGGCTGACCAAAATGACTGCCAGGGAGAAGGTAGGAATGCAGATCTGGCATAGGGAGGAGGTGGGACTGTGCACACAGTCTGACCAGTTCAGCTGTATCAGGTAAACACATGTATGCTGCGGTGACAAACAGCATGAATCAGTGTGTTCCCACTGTGCTGTTCTCAGCAGTGTTGAAATAGGGAAAATGAGGACTATTGGCTAAACAGGCAACTACTTAATGCGGAGAAAAGTTCTGCCTCTCTTGTAAAGGATGTACTTGCTTCAGAAATCCAAAACAAGAGGTTGGGCTCCAATGATGACTAGTGGGAAGAGTGCTCCTGGGTGTTAGTTGCTTTCCTGAGCAGGAGATAACTTTAAGCATGGCCTTATGCTCAGTCCCTGCCTTGCTTAATTTAGTTAATAAGTGGAAATTTTCTGCTGTGTATGATGAGCTGATTTAACCAACCCTGCTGTTCCTGTAGCTTCTGGTGCTGTCATGGTCTCTGCATGGCTGCCGTAATGTGGGCTGGTTTATCACAAGATTGCGTTAAACTGGTGGCTGTTCTTTCTCTCCAAGCTGGGCTGTGCCATCAGGGATGTGCTGGAGATGGGAGCTTTTTGACAGGCTGAGTTCTGCAGCTTTCCCAGGAGGGAGTTCATCTGCTCATCTCTACTTGTCACCCTTCTCCAGTAACTGCCATCAGCACTGTGCATTATACTTACCTAGGTGTGGCTGTTCCTAAACATGGGTAGGGTATTGTGTAAGGGAAGATGAGCACGTGTGATGAGACCTCTGAGAGTAGAGCTTTTTGGAGCAACTCCGTATTCACCAGCACCACTGAGTCACCCAGGCTCCTCAGCAGTTTTTGCAAAGCATTACCCAAGCTGTGCAAATGCTGCCCCTCGCCTGAAAGGCTTTCCAAGCAGCGTGCTATCTCATTTGACCTCATCTGATGGTCCTCTTCCCTGTGCACTCTCTATGCTGGGGTCATGTCTGTCTGCTCTTCCTTTCTTAAGATGGCTCCCAGGAGGGAGCTCCTTTGCTGTTAGGTCAGATTGATGTGTGGATATCCCAAGTTGTCTGTACTTACTGAGTTCTATTTGACATCCCAGAGCGCTTTGTAGTGTGCTGGTTGGATTTGTAATGGGCAGAATTTAAAGGGATGTTGTTCTCCAGCAGCAAATGGAATTTGGGTCTTTGGGACCCAGCTGGAGTTAGTCCGAAGGGCCTCTGAGAAGTGCACAGTGTTGCAGTGGGGTATGGTTTCACTTGGCAGAGCTGCTCCTACCATCTTTGCTCTTTGCTGCTGTAGACACAGCTAAAAACAGACTGATGATTTTGGCATGCTCCCAAGAGGCAGCAGAACCCTCTATTACTTGACCACCATCTAGGTCTCATTTTGCAGCTGGTAGCAGCTGCCTCCTGTTAAAAACAGACCTTTCAGTGGGATTTGTGAGAGCTGTTGTGTCAGCACTGCCCCTGACCCCGCCTTCCTGTTGCCTTAACTTACACGAACTGGCCTCTCTCCCTGTGCAGTTACTTCACATGGGGTCCTGTGCTGGGGAGGTGTGCTGCTTCACTTCCCCTTGATGCCTGTACTTTTCTCTGCTTCCTCTGAGAAACATTCCTCAGCGTTGTGCCTCTTCAACCCCTGGCCTCCTGTCTGAGGACTGCAAGTCGCCGTTTGGGTGCCCAGAGACCTTCCTGTTCCTGAGCAATAAAACAAATAGAGGAGCTCAAGTTTGAAAGAAGGAAGTACTGCTTCAAAAACTGTAGAGAATAATCCTAAAGCGATTAAACCAGGAATAAATCAGTTCTAGTGGGTGAAAGCAGGACGCTGCTCTTGGAAATGCATTTCTGCTGGCTTTGTTACCTTTGGAACTGTCTCTCTCAGGAGCTGAATCAGTTCCTGACACTCAGCCTGGGAAGAAAGAAACCATGAGCAGGGAGTTGTTGTTTGGCTGGAGCTCTCCTGTGAACTCCTGTCCTAAATGACCTGTTCAGGCTTGCGCAAGAAACTGGTAGCAGTGCACAGGCTTGAGCTCACACTCAGGTTATCTCCTCTAGAGATCCTGCTGCTGCCTGCCAAGCACGCTGGAAAGTCCAGGACCTCCTCCCTCCTCTTCTAAGTTGGTGCCAGCCAACTCACTGTGGTGAGGTGAGATGAAAATGTCACTTATTGTGGGCTTAGACCAGGGTAAAAAGCTTGTATAGAAAAGAAACTTGCTTTAGTTGGGGCAGAGGGGCCTGGATGGTGGGGAGTGAAGCTCCTGATGCTGCAGCAGGGCTTCAGTCTGACTTTGAGGACTCTCTTGGGTGTAGATTCTGTAATTTTCTAGACTAGCCTCATGCTGCTCCCCTCTGCCCCCTGGGCAGCTTTGTCTGACATGGAGTGTAATAAAGTGTATTTGTCTGGTCACCCCTCAATTAGTGAAATTAATTAATTAATGGTCCCTGGACATTAGGGAAGTCTCTTCCTTACCCCGAGGAGGTTTTGGGCCTAACTTGTCAAGGTAAGCTTTGAGAGCATCACTGTTGAGGACCAAATTGACCCAGACCCTCTGTGATGTGCTTGACAGGCCACTGGGACCAGAGGGCTTCCCTGAGATGACAACCCATCTCATCGTACCTGCGGACCATCTAAAGAGCACAGTGTGGGGTGTCTCTTGAGTTACTGTGGGGCAGTAGCTGGGCAAGCAGATTTTGGTGCCCAGGAATGGAATATTTAACATGGCCAGGCCCATAAACGGTCCCATCCCAGGCTGCCCTCTGGTGGCTTTGGACAGAAGGTGAAAAATCAGCCGGAGTCACTGACATCAGCCTTTGCTGCCAGTTGGACAAAGTGCTCTCTCTCCACACCCAGGGAGCTTCCAGAGCTGAGCTGGAGGGTGGGACATGGTGGGATCCCCTCCAACAGCCTTCGGAGCCTCCTTAAAGGATGCAGCACTGCCTGGGTCATGGGTGCTGCTGTTGAAGCTGAAAGGGGGACTAACGGAGCGAGTCGGCTGTCGGGGTCACGCAGCTTGGTATCTGCATGGCAGGCAGCTGCGTGTTTTGGCGTGAGGTGGAGTACTGGAGCAGGAAAATGCAGGTGAAAGGCCTCACAGCAGCTTCTTCCCAGGCTCTGGGATGAGAAATGGGCTGGAGCTCCAAAGCACAGGTTTCCATCACCTTTAATCCCTTGCAATCTATGTTTGTGTTGGGATGAGCTATGCAAATGTAAAATTGAACTAGTTTATGTCCATGACTTTTAGACTTGTTAGTTTTGAATTTCCAGCTTTTCCTTGGTTTCAAAGAAACCTGGTGCCTGCTGAGGGTTGTGTAGTGCAGCCTGGGGTTACTGCCCACATGTGCAGGGAACGTGTGTGCATCTGCTCCCCTGATGTCTTGGACCTCTCGGGCAGAAAAGCACCTGCTGAAAGATGTAAGAATGTGAGCAAAAAACCAAAACCTCACCGTATGACAAGTGTACTACTCCCCTCTGTACAGACACTGGAGACTGGCTGAAGCTGGATGAACATTCTGCAGGTTTCTGCGGCTTATTCCTGCTGGACTGTCCCCAGCTCTGCATGCCTGCTGTCTGGGGGGCTGGTGTTTCCTGGGTAGGAGTTGCAGTGGGTGAGCTGTGCAGAAACGTAGGACATCTGCAGGTACTGTGATGGCAGTTGTTGCTGCTGAGAAGTCCAGCTCATCTCTTTCCTGAATAGAAGTGGGTTCTATACAAGTCCAGGATGCTGATGACCTGCCAATGCTCAATCTGTGGAAGGACATCAGCATCTTTTATTTTGGGGTGTCATGGTCACCAAAGTCCATCTATGCTGGCAGGGAGGGGGGAGTCTGACATTCATGCAGAGGGGAACCTTTATCTGACATTCCACCCTGGACAGTTTCACAGTTTGGTACCCAAGGGGAGCGTGAGATGCCAGAGCAGAGCAGCATGCTTCCCAGAGCTCTCAGCGTCGTGGCCTGCTGCTTTTTGATGGTTTCCGAGTTGTTTGCCTACCTATCTTTCACCTGCTTGTCCCAGTCATAGAATCATTTTGGTTGGAAGAAACCTTTCAGAGCATTGAATCCAGCTCTTCTCCCAGCCTTCCCAGGACACCACTAAACTATTGAAGGTCATCTGGTCCAACCCTCTGCAGGGACATCTGCAACTAGAGCAGGTCCCTCAGAGCCCCAGCCAACCTCTCCTACAATGATGCCAAGGCTGGGGCAGCGACCACCTCTCTGGGCAGCCTGGGCCAGGTTCTCACCAGCCTTAGTGTCAAAAATTTCTTCTATCTAGGCCAAAATCTTCCTCTTATAAGTTTCAAACCATCACCCCTTGTCCTCTCCTAACAGGCCCTGATCAAAAGTCTGTCTCCATCTTTCTGGAAGGCCCCCAGAAGGTCTCCTTGGAGTCTTCTCCTGGCTGAACCCCCCCAGCTCTCCCAGCCTGGCTCCCAGCAGAGGGGTTCCAGCCCTCCCAGCATTGCTGGGGCTCCTC
>JANHFX010023267.1:0-30107 GCA_027560015.1 Chloroceryle amazona | reverse complement strand
TGCTCATTTAAGGCAGCCTGTTCTTTCCCTTCTGCTTAGCCAGTTAAAACCTCATTTGACAATCTGAGAGTTTAGCTACCCACTCACTTCTAGTAGTAATATATACATTCACTCAGAAGTCACTGTACTACTACACTCCAGTCTCCATTTGAGTTATTCACCCTCACATGGAGCCACATGCTCGAATGTCTTCTTTGAGCATACACATCTCAATCCTCACCGCAAGGCAACTCCTTTATCCTCCTCTTTGCCGGTGTTACAACAGATACACCAGTGGGTATAGACAGGTCCCTTCACTAAATATGCACTATCTTCCCCTTTAAGTCACCCTTAGATACTGCTGATATAACTGCACTCTACTACAATCCCATTTTACAACCCCCACCCAATGCTTCTAAATCTTAAGTAGACAGTTGGACTTAATGATCTTGAAGGTCTTTTCCACCCTTAACGATTCTGATTGTCAACACGCTAACCAGTTTCCGTACCTTAACTCGTAGCTCCTTCATAGGAGGAGGCAGTAGAAGACCTCTAATCTGAGTTACTATGGGACCTTCAACCCCAGGAACAATAATGGTGTCTCCTTCTTTCAGGCGTCCATTAATCAAAATAACATCTATAGTAGTGCCCATGCCTGGCAGTGCTTTAACCTGTACGAAAGGGGAGGAGGGGTGGTTAGGGTTACTCACAGTTTAAGCACTTCAAACACACCTTTTGTTTTTGTTGGTTTTTAACCAGGAAGAAAGGGGAAGGGGAGAAATTTCTAGATGAAACTGAAAGAACAGCTGTCAAATTACCTCCATGACTTGAGCTCTCAGCTCCTGACACTCAGCCAGCCTCTTGGTCAGCATAGTTTGCGTTAGCTCAACAAGAAGAGCTATCAGGCTTCCCATGCCATCCCCTGTGTGAGCAGAGGTAGGTACAAGAGAAACAAAAGTGCGGGGATCCTTATTCTCGTAAAACAAGGCAGCGTTCAAACCCTGGAATCGGGATTAATAGTTACACAGGGAAAAACATATGAAACATCGACACACACAAAAAGTTACTGACAGTATGCTATAGAATGTAAACTTCAACCCACACGTGGAAGCAGTATGGAATAACTCTGTGAATCTAATTACCACATCTAGCTTCCATTGCATATCACAAGCAGAAGTTCCCAAAACTGATGTGATTCAGCCTTGCCAGTATCCAAAGGAGCAAGAGACAGATGGGATCTTCTCAGGCAATTCCCAAAGAGCAGAACAGGGACAGACAACTTTGTCTGCTATTCATGACCCCACTGACCACGCACAGCAACTAGCTGCTATTTTTCTCCAAATCAGCACTCCAAGGATGGAGCAGTCAAAAGAGATTAAATTTCACAACAATGAAATTTGGTTTCTGGGAAGTAAACACCAACATGTCAGAAGAGACAACCGTTTTCTTGATATTCCAAGTTCTTTTGTGGAAAGAAATAAAACAAACAACCCACAACAAAACCCACACAAACCTGCATCACCCACTCACCCCATTATCACTTTTGTTAACCCAGGAACATGGAATATCTCAGCCTACCTGTTTTGCAAATTCCACTATGATAGCTTTTGCACGTTCTTCAAATTCATCTTTCGTATTCTTTTTCTGCTTCTTTAAGGTGATAGCTACATCGGTATCTGGACTTTTTTTCCAGTCATATAACCTATCAATCTTGAAAATAGAGTTCTATGTCATCTTATGCAGCTTACTAAAGGACATCTTTATGCTTGTGTCACATCATCCGTGAGAAATACTTTACCAGCCAACATAACTAAACAGCTACTTGCTCCAGTAATCAAATTGTCATTATTTGCTTTAGCTGCTAAAATTGTCTCTGTTTATGTATTTACCCAATGTCAGTTAGGGTTTCATGTTAGCAGTGCTACTTCAGGTTTTAAAAATTCAAACTATAATAACCTAGGTCCAGATGGGAAAACTCTGTATACAGTAATCACACCAAGTTGAAGGTAAAACACTGGACGAAAGAGACCCCACATATAGTTTCACATACACAAAAAAAAAAAACCAAACCAAACATGAAGGTGAGGTTTTTTTTTGTCCTGAAGAGAGACTGTACTAGTTTTACAAGCCTTCTAAAACTTACTGGTGAATTTGTACTCTTTCCCATGTTGCTACAGAGAAGGAATCACCGGGAAGTTGTTCAAAAGACAACTGCCTACTCCAGAAATACTTCCCAACGGAAGTTTTCAAAGCAGGACAGACTTAGTCCAAGAAATTACTACATTTGCTGTACAAATCAAAACTACATCTTTAGAAACTAGATTATAATCTGGTTAAGTGCCTGAAAGGCAAGAAGTTTGTATCAGGCTCACTGTTGGCATTAACACCTCTCCATCCAGTAGTTCTTATGAAAAGGAACTAGTTTCAGCAATGAGTTAATGGCCTCCTCAGTCCCAACAACCTTCAATCCTAACGTTCATTTCAGTTTCTTAAATGCAATTTTTACACTGCATGTGAACACCCTTCTGTAAATTCTCTGTCAGTATCCAAAATCATTGGGCACAAGTGATTTCCTTACCATAATTCATACAAGGCACTACAAAGATACAGCATAATTTCTTATGCACAGTATTTCTAAAAACAAGGCCGAAAGTAACTGGCTTTACTATCTAATATAGCAGAGCTTGAAATACTTCCCACCAGTGACCAACACTACAGTTCCACGAGGTTAAAAAAGCCACCTTGTCTTCAACTCAAACTGGTAAGTATCAGTGGCTAAAATACTTTTCAACATGAAATTTGTCCCCCAATTTTATCATAAAACACACACAAATCCATGTAAATGGGTGCAAGAAAAAAAAAACAACACTCAAAACAACAAATGAGCAAACAAACCAACCAACCCACCCAAAATCACTTCTGTGTGTGTTTCTTGGGGAAGTACAACTTCCAAGTGTCAACCATATACCCAAGATACATAAGGTAAAGACACTTCTCAGGAAGAAGTCTGAGAAGAACTATTAAGATTGCTCTACAACGCTCCTGTAAAGGCACTGGGGTGTCAAGAGGATGAAAAATGCAATGGAAAGGATCTAAGAACCACTGCTTCAGACATAACACCAACAAACTCCAGTTCATGGAAGAAAACAGAAAATTGTCAGATGCCAAATACACAATTTAAGAGCAGAAAAAACACACTACTAGAGTAAAAAGCTACCTTACCTTGTTGAGAGCTACTATAAAGGGGCACTTCTTTGATTTCAGCAGATTTATTGATTCAATTGTCTGTGGCTCCAAACCATGCATAATGTCAACTACAAGTATAGCAATATCACAAAGTGAGCTTCCTCTATTTCTTAGATTGCTGTGGCATTAAAAGAGGAAAAAAAATGCAAAAAATAATCATAAAGTAATGTAGAAACAGAACACAATATCAAACTTCATTGACCAACAAAAAGCTTAAGTCGATCAAGTATTTTTCCCCTCAAAAAATGTCAATTATATCAAAAAGTATTTAAATCACACTGGGTAAATTCCATTCAACAGAATATATTACAGTATGTGTAAGCAACAATAAGAAACTATTACTCTCCAAAGAGTATTCCTATTATTATGTATTTTTACAAGTTAAGACATATTCTGATTTTTTTCTGAGTAAGAATTGAAGACAGGCACAGTGAAATACCTAAGTGAAAAATTTGAACAAGAGAGTTTGTTTATACAACACCACATAAACACTAAGATTATCAGACATATAGCCAAATTTTGGCTCCCTCCAAAGACAACAAAGCACTGGAAGTGGTCTGATGCCAAGGAACTGATCAGAGAATTGCCAAGTGCCTCTCAATTTGACATTTGCAGAAGTTTATGTTTAAAAATGCCACATCAGAGTCTTAATCGTTCTGTTTGGGGATTTGACCCAAGCACTACCTCACTGAGTACAGCTGTCCATGCCATGTTTTAAACTCAAAATCTGATTTTAGTGGCTGGCCTGCATGGCACTGGTGTTCCTAGACAGCATATGAACTCTGCTAAGACTCAGCTCACTTGTGCAATTGGTAACTTCCAGTCTTATGAACTCAGTTACCTTCACTGGGCCACTATGAACTGGAGGCCTGGATAGAAGTTCTATTTCTTTCATTTCAGAGTACTTAGGTCACCCAAAATCCTCACCTTTTCCTCTCCAGCTAGCTTCCTGCTTCCGTCCTTCCTCTTACACTAACTACTGAGAAAAAAGTTATTTACATGCTTTTTCAGATATTCATAGCTCAAATGGCATGAAGACAAGAAATTAATCACATATAAAAAAAGCCAGCAATTAACCAGGTATAAAAAGCACCTGCAAACTAAGCAAATCCACTTATTCCTCTACTTTAGGGGTTTGGCTTTTTCTCTTGTTTGTGGGTGAGGGTTTTTTTTTTGTTGTTTTGGTTTTGTTTTGGTTTTGTTTGGTTGGGGTTTTTTTGTTGTTGTTTTGTGGTTTTTTGTTGTTGTTTTTTTGGTTGGTTGGTTTTTGCTTTGTGTTTGTTTGTTTTTGATTTGGGGTTTTGTTTTTTTTCCGTGTGTTTTTTTTTTTTCCCTTTTTTACAGTGAGAAAAACACAAAGGACTAGGCAAAGACCTAGCACTTTGTTAAGAATAGACCCAGATGCTTTAGCCATCACTTCCGGGAAGTACTATATTGTGAGAAAACATTACCTGAAAGACTCATGTCCTGGAGTGTCGATTATCAGCATGCCTGGAATTTTTATGTTCTCTCTGTCAAACTTAACATTTCAAGATATTAGTCATCTAGTAAAGATTGCACAAGAAGGAAATATAAAACCTTAGAGCTGGCATTACTGACAGCCTTCACTTCAAAAATCCAGATATATATTTTAAGAAAGGCCAGTACCCTCCATAAACCAAATCAGTCAAGCGGCCACAAGCTCAGCTAAAATTTTAAGATAAGACATCCTATAGAGGGGAAGAAAAAACAAACAAACAAACAAACATACAGCCACCACACACACACACACACACACACACACACACAAAATAAAACAAAACAACACACAACAAACACCACCACAAGTTCAGGCTAGTGAGTGAGATTTACCATCCTTGCCTTGAACATTTCCTCCCTCTCCACAGACTTTACATTTTTAATAAATTGAGTAAAATCTTGGAAAAGGCCATTACTACCAAGGTTTTTCAGTCAGCTGCTGCAAGCAAAATAGGATATAGTATCCAAAAAAGCAATACAGAACAGTAACTATTTCTGTAATGCAATCAAATTTATCACCCAGGAATTGGCCCAATTTCAGCACGCACGGTAAAAAGATAAGTTTAACAAGAAAAAAAGTCTCAATTTACAATCAAAATATTGACAATTAAGTAGTCCATGTACACATGTGTACTGCCCAGAACAGAGTAAGCAGGATTTGTGTATTTTTCTGAAGTGGCAATGCATTAACTAAACCAAATATATCAACTACAATAAAAATGAAACAGCATCCCCTTTGGTGAGAGGAGAAAGACAAGAATTAAAAAACAAATCAACCCCAACATTAGAGATGGCAGGGAAAGTACACCTGCCCACGTTAGAAAAATCTCACAATGCCTTAACTAGTTTATTTTTGTTTGTTTTTTTAAGCAGTCTTTGAAGTGCTCTAACTTACATTTTTCACCATCTTCGTTTGCTCGTTAATAGCTTCAAGAGGAACATTAGTTGCACCAATCTGCTGAGTGATACCACCAGCTTCACTGTCCTGTACATGAGTATGGCGGAGCTAAAGGAAAAAAAAAAAAGTCCAGAAACACTTACATATAACAGACTAAAGTCAGCTCTGAGTACACTTTTAATTGAAAATGGAAAGAATTAAAAAAACCCACATATGTAAACAAGATGCACAGGCAGTGTCTTCACGTTCCACATCTTACCTTATCCAAAATTTTGGTCTTGCCTGTGTCTACATGGCCCAGGACACAGATAACTGGTGCTCTCAGCTTTTCAGTGTTCATATTTTTGCTGTTTTCAGCTCGTCGCTTCTATGTAAGAGACACATAAAAACTGGTAAGTATAAACTACAAACCACAGCTCCCCTCTTGATTTGATTACATACATACAAGAGAGTTAATCGTGGGGCCTAAGTTTTCAAGGTGATTTGAAGTCTATTATTCCTCTTTTGGAAAATGAAAAATTTGCAACTAACAATGAACTTCTAGTTTGTATGGTTCTGGTTACAGTCTAGCAGACAAAGTTATTCTATCCACTGACAGGTAGTTTTGTTGATGGTGCGTTCTGAAGAAGAATGGTAGGTAAGGAAACCAAGGGCAATTAGCAGCCACAAAAAGGCTGAACAGCTTAGAAATACATCTTTTAAAACTCTGAAACATGTATCTGTAAAGAGTGAAGGATAATAGCCCCTTTCTCCTGGATAGGGAAAGGTGGAAGGGAACAACATCCAAGCGCACATGCCTTGGTGATCACATTGTCTAAAACCAAATACTTCCCCTTTGGGCAAAATCCATCACTTTTTATTAACCATATTTCTGGACCTGCCTAGATACTGGTCTTGACACGGCCATCATTTTGACAAATATGACTAGAAGGCTTTTCAATGAACTGAAGATTAAGTTGTTTCTTATACAACATCAATAAAGCTGTATCTAAATACCTCGATTCTCCGTTTAGCTTTGTCATAGGCACGCTCTTCCTTAGTGCGGTCATCATCAGAGTCGTACTCGGAATCAGAGCTAATTTCCTTGCTGGGCTTTTTTTCCATAGATTGTTTTCCAATAGCCTGGGAGTCTGCCTCTCTCTCATCTGAAGTCTTTTCATCCTCATCTTCACTCCCTTCACTATCTTCAGATTCTTCACTCTCTTCTTCCTCTTCCTCCTCCTCTTCTTCATCCTCTTCTTCCTCATCCACTTCATTTTGTTCTTTGACTTCAATGTGGACAGGCTTGCTCTCTGTCAAAAAAACCCAAAAAAACTAAAGTAAGAATTGTCTATGAAACTGACACTTGTTGGGGAGCGGACAAGAAATGAAAGACTACTATATAAAAGTGAGGACTGAAAGATTCTGTTCAAGAAGTGCTAGTCAAGATCATTTTTCAACTTTCAATATAAAAAAGTGTTTCATGTCCAGAGATGCTGACTTGTGTTTAGGACCTGGGCAAGAAGAGTGAGTATAGGGTAGGGGGGAGCAACGATACTGTTGGCACACTCATGCTTGACATCATTTGCAATATTCAGATGAAGTGACATTCTTTAAAGCTGTGTGCACTCTATAAAGGAATGAATGCACTACCATCTTGAAACAGAAAGAAAAAAATTACTCGAAAGTCAACAAAATATGGATTCTAGGTATTAGTGATCAGGAATACAGATTTAAGCAGAAGCAATAATCAGAACAAAAGGTCGCTTCTACACCTTTAAAAAAAATAATTCTCTTAAGGTTTTCCTAGACTGTTCAGAGAAGGTTAATATTTTTCAGGGATTCTTCAGTGAACAAGAAGAGCCATAGAAAAATGGCAATTTTCTTTCTTGGAAAGTTTCCCATTTACCATACTTGCAAAACCGTAAGAGACAGGCTAATGATCACTTGAAAGCCATGCGTTCTCTTCCTTACAGAGCTGCTAGGGGGCTTGCTGCTCTCAAGAGATTAGTTACATTTCTTTGCTATGTGTAAAGTTTGTCAGCTTACTAATACACTCAACCTAAATCCCTGGAAGGCTCTTTTTCTGGATCACATCAACGAATCCTTCAAATACAAGCAGCAAGAAGTGGGATGTGACAGTCTCTCCTGGACAGTAGGGACACACTAAAACAGACTTTTGAGAAGGTGAGCAGCCCCTTAATACTCAAAAGTATCATGGCACAGCACCACAAGAACACACACTTGTGCCGAAATAAAATCCAAGCTGCTGCACGCATATGTATATGAAGTATTACACTTGAATGTATTGCACGTGCTGGAAGTATCAGGCTGAGCAAGTCAAAAAAAGACTTGATGAATAGTTTTTGAACTGAAGAAACTATGGAGACACCTCATAGAAGTGCTAAGAATCAATTCCTGTAATCAACTCTGCAGCAATACAGCTTTCTCCACCACTGGAGGAAAACGCCCGCGATGTTTTCCCTGCATTCTTGTGCAGCTCTCACTTCCTCATAAGCACTGATGTTGGCTGCAGACAGAATAGGGGCTTTAGTGCAAATGCCCAGGAACGTGAATGTTCTGGCAATTCCTCCCTTTCTTCTGCACTTGCCTCTTAAAGAAGCAGATGAGAGACGGTATCTATAACTTTATAATGCAGATACACTAACCTTCACACCATCTTAGTCCCACACTTCTTTGAGAACTTGACTCAAAGGTACAGTCCTAGATGTTGCCAGATTTCTGTAGTAATAGTGTTATGGCTTTGGAATGGTTGCTAGAAAAATACAGTACTCCATGAAAGACTTCCTAAACTCCTGACAGCGGCTGAAGCACACATTAAGAGGAAAGAATTTTTACTCTCATAAAAATGAAGAAAAAAAAAAATCTAGCTGATCTATTTTAGATGATAAGTGCACATATTAGGACAAGGGAGCATGGCCTGAAGCTGTGCTAGGGGAGGGTTAGGCTGGATATTAAGAAGCACTTCCTCATAAAGAGGGTGATTAGACACTGGAACGGACTGCCCAAGGAGGTGGTGAAGTTGCCATCCCTGGAGGTGCTTAAGGAAACTGGACGTGGCATTAAGTACCACGGGCTAGCCAATGTGGCGGTGTTAGGTCATAGGCTGGACTTGTTAATCTCAGAAGCCTTTTCCAGCTTCAATGATTCTGTGATTATTATTTCCAGTGGGTCTTCTTGAGCAGCATTTGCATAGTTTCTGAAAGCTCTGCCTTTGAGAATGGGGTCTTCTATCTATTTATCACACTTGCCTCACAATTTATCTAGTGGAGCAGAGGGAGAATCTAAATAAAACACTGTTTTCTACAGAAACAAAAAACTCAGCTCAAAGAAAAATCTTCATCAGAAAAAGCATCTGCTTGGTATTCACATGCCCACCTTTCTCTCCATCTTCATCACTAACCATAGCTTCCCAGTCATCCAAACCCGCATCTTCAGTGTCGTCTTCTTCCTCCTTTTCTTCTGAAACTATGGAATACAACATTAAAGGAAAAGAAACAAACAGCCCAGCAACGTATGACATTTTTTGACATCCCTTCCTTTGACTTACTCATAACTGCAACTTACAAGATTTTTGCTGCCTTAACAGCACCAAATTATCTCCACATTCCCTAAACAGAACATGCTGCAAACTTGAGAAATAATCCTCAGTTCTCTCCACAAAGCCTTTTAGCGACAGCATCTTTGCCTCACAAAACATATTTTTGGCAGACATAACTAAGCTATGCATCTAATTTCTGTCTGCTTATCAAACCAGTGCCTGCATAATGCATGCCACACAATCTTCTACTACCAGCACGTTCCTTGAAAGGAACTACCAGCTAGCCATGTGTAACAAAGTGACAGAGAATTGGGAAAGCAAGTCGGGTTACAGTATTAATTTTAATTACGAGGAAAATAAATTGTCTATAAAAAAGGCTATTTTAGGACTCCCAGTGCCTTAACACAATTATACCATGGATTCCAAAAGCATTAAAGTTATGAATTCCAGCAGGAATTCAGTCAGATCTATGAAGAGACTGCAGCTGTTAATAACAAATGGAAAACACAAACTTTTAACCCTCTCTAAAAGAGGCATTAAACAATATATACATTGCAGCACACGGAGTGACCGGAAACTTCATCTCTGAAATAAAGAATAAGTTCCAGACTGCTAGAATATTGGCAGAACATTTGTTCTCAGTTAGTGAGCCCTTCTCCTATATGGTAACAAAACTGCTCCTTCAAGATGTAAGTCGAACTAGAATTAAAGTACACTTTCATCTCCATTTTCAAAAAACTGGAAATTTTTTCAGTATTTGTCTGACAAAAACTGAAAGTGTCTCCTTGTTGAGGAAGAAGTCCAGAACAATAGGATTTTGCCAAACTGAGTACTGTGCATGGGCAAAAATGAGTACAACAAGCCCCTGCTAGGCATGTAAGATTCACAAGCTAACCCATATCTACTGCTTTCAGCACTTGTGAAAGCAAAACATTTGGAATCAAGAATACAATCACTGTGAATACTGCAGTATCAACAGTAGAAACAGCATATTTCCTCCCTATCTGCACGTAATCACTGACGAAACAGCTTTTTAGAAAGCAAACAAAAAGTCAGGGGAGCTGATAAGGCACTGAATATGCTTAGCTCATATAGTTGCCTAAGCCAATTGAACACTGCAGCTCACCCAGAATAAGAGACCTTCAGTCTCTTCCTTCAAAGCTTCCTGACTTTTTATTCTGTAAAGTTCCATCAGTTCTTCTCAAGAAGAAACCAAACAAAACAGCAACTACCTCAAGAAAGGAAGGCCACTCAGTCCCCACCAAACAAGGCACGATAACTACCATGCAGTACAGCCACACAGTCTTACATATTTTAAGTTTATTAGCAACATTACTAACCTGGCTCTACTGGAAGAGGAGTCTCTTCTTTTACTGGTGTTTCCAGTTCTACAGCATCTTCAGCTGGGGAAGTTACTTCCACACTTTCTGAAATTGCAAGAAAGCAGACCGGTTGCTACACTCTTCTGAGGTGCTAACCAACTTACTAAGACATACAGCTTCGCATTTAAGTTGTATTTTTAATCTGTGCTGTTACAAGTAAACAATGTCTGAATTTATGCAATACCAAATTGAACTCACACTTATGGAGCTAAACCAAAGTTCGAACATGTGGTTTATCTGAAAAACATTTGCCTTTCTAAGCACTTAAATCTATTTAAGTGATGGGTCAGTTGTTGGCTAAAAGGATTACCATTGCATTTGAATGCTAAAAAAAGCCCTTCGCTTCCTTTAAAAGCCAAGAGAAAATGAAGTAGTAGTAATGAACTACTAACTACTTATTCTACTGTTCCATATTAAAAACAGATGTGTATATATATATATATAATTCTAATAAGCACCGTTCTCATCCTCTACACACACTCTTTAAGTGGTAAGTAGCCATATAATTCATGTCAAATAAAAACAAAACAAAAAACAAACCCCACTCTATTAAGGAGGCTTCGTGTGTTTGGGTTTTTTTTTTTTGTTTGCTTTGGTTTGGTTTTGTGTGTTTCTTTGGTTTGGCTTTTTTTCTTCCATTTTTTGTTGTTGTGTTTGGTTTGTTCGCTTGGTGGGCTTTTTTGTTTCTTTTGTTGTTGAGTTTTGTTTTTTGTTTTGTTTTTAAACAAAGGAATAGTCTTGAGAAGAGGCACAGCAATACCCAACAGGAAAGCCATAAAGCTCAAAAGTAAAAATTGACACATTTAAGCTGTCTCTTATTAGCGCAATAAATTCTATGTTTTCAAAGGTCTCTGAACCACCCACAGCCTGGAAACTGAAAACTGGTTTTATATACAAAAAAACCCCAAACAAATGGTCTTTAACTTAAAAGTACTAAAACTAGGATCAACCCATTTTCATCCTGGGACATCAACTTAGACTTAATTACAAGCATTATTACTTACACTACATTGTATTTAACCTAAACGTGTACACAAAGCATTCAACCTCTCATTCATAAAAGGCCTTTACATTCTGTACATCTACAGTATTTAGAAACTCTCAAGAAAATAGCCAGGTGAGGAAAAAAACCTGCAAAACAGAAGATTAAGTGAGTGGTCTCCAAAACAACTTTGGGATCCTAACACATCAGCACTTGCACAGGGCAGGGGTGTCAAAAGAACCTCAGAGACACCCTGAAGGACAATTAGTTTATGATTAGCTGATTTATTCCACAAACACTTGAGAAACTGTGATTAATCTATTAAGTATCCCTATAAGCAAACCACACCTTCTTTATTTTCTGTGTGCTGCTGCTTCTTTTTCTTTCTGTCTTCATATATTGGCCTCTTCTTTGGCACAGAGTCTTTGGATGGCACTTCAACACCTGAAAAAAAAATTGTTAGAAAAGAAATCCAGGTGATTAATTGCTACGCATAAGCTTTGGTTTAAATGAGAACATTTTTCAGAATTGCAAGGTGGAGAAATGGAAAGAGTGCAAAGTCAGTTCAATGCATATTTTCATCCTTTAAAAAAAAAAAAACTGTTTTTCAAAAGCTGCAAGACTTGAGCAAAGTACAGCTCTTCAGATACTCTGAATACTCTCAAAAATGAGTTACATTACTAAGGAGTGGGGTTGGTGGTGGAGCATCCAAACAGTCTGATTCTAAGACTCCGGGTTTGAAGTTATCACTCACATACATAGGATTTCATGAACACACATAACTCCAGTTTAAGACACAGATGTCAACTGAAAATCTGCTATGCTAAAACTCACTTAAAAACAGTCTGTCAGTCATCCTAGTTCAGACAATCTTGAGCAGATAAGAGGTATAGCACTTCTTAAAAGCTTAAGGTTGTTCAGTAGATCACATTTACCATTTTGTTCAGTGTTATTTTTGCTTGGGGTTTGTTTTGGGGTTTTTTTTTAACAACATGGACATTCGGTATTACAATAATGCCAGGTTCAATTAATTCATCAGCTTCATCTTCACCTGACAAAACAACAGCACTCTAATGTAGGAAAGAATTCAATTAAGAACAGACGTTTGGTGCAAAGACAGATTAATAATTAAATTACTGCCACACCTCCTGAAACACCCAAAATTCCTTCCGGTACCATGTGATTTACAGTATAGGTTGACAAAAATGCAATTGTGGCAGCACACAAGTAGAAGGATTCTAATAACTACAGCAAACCCCGAAATGGCCTTTGTGGATGTTTAAGAACTCCAAACATTTTATTAGCAACAGAGATTCCTACTCTCACACATCCGTCCACTGAAGAGTCAGTTAGTGTTCTCTGCAAATACAAAAAGGACACTCAGCACTCCAGAATTCATTCCTTTCCTTAGGCACAAACAAGTTACCAGGAACAAACTGGGACACAGGTTTACAACACATTAGATACATTCACTTAATTGCAATGAACACACATATCTATGGAAAAGTAGGAAAGCTCCTATATAACCTTTCCTGAAGCAAATGCAAGAGAATATACCATTCCTGTGGACTAGCTGAGTTAAGACAAAACAATGCACTTGCTTAAACCAGCACATGAATCAATCCAAAAGGATCCAGATCACTGATCTTACAAGATCTTCAGCACAGCCCACCTGCTTCTCCCAGCCTTTGGGCTAAACAATGGAAAGAAATGGTTTTGCCTAAGTTCCATAGCTAACATCTTTAAACTGCTGCAAGTGAAATGTGGTAAAAAGGTGGATATTTAAAGTGTAAGATGAAAACATACAGTCATTTAAACCTACGTAAAAAAATGGGGGGTATATGATGGGATGGCACACATGCTGCCTGCCTTGACATCAGAACAGCTTCACATGGAATCAGTCAATATTTGCCCCACAAGCTCCAGATCGGAAAAAAACCCAAACCAACCACAGAATAATAAGAGGTATGAGTTAGTAACAATAGTAGTAGTATTTTAAACTTTACTGCTTACCCTGAGCTTGGAGTACTTTAAGAGTAGCCTCCGCTCTGGCTCTGGCTTCTCGTTGAGCTTTTGTTAAAAGTTTTCCCTCCTTCTTCAAACGCTCCTTCCTCTCTTTTTCCTTCTGTTTCTTTCTTTCTTTTCTCTCTTGCTCTAATCGTTCCTAGAAACAGGTTTAAAAATCAATTTAAAAGCATGCTTTGCACAAAAGCTGGCCACATATATATTCTGTTGATGAGAAACATATTAAGGATGAGAAACTTATTAAGGACTAAACCACCAGCCGCACCAGCAAGTGGCAAGGATACCCTCTCCCTTATGCTATCATCCAAGTAAGACACACGGTACCTCCTCTTTGCGCTTTGCTTCTAGTTCCTCCAGTCGTCTTATGCGTTCCTCCTCCTCTCTTTTTGCCCTTTCCTCCTCCTCTTTCATTTTAGCCAAGGCTTCTTGCATAGCTTTAACCGTGGCTTTACTGGGACCCTTTTTCTTCTCTTTCTCTTTTTCTTCTTTCTCACCTTTCTTTTTTTTCTTGTCTTTTTTCTTTTTGTCCCCCTCATTGTCATCAGCTACAGAAAGAAGATGCACACATTCAAAGATCACGGGGATTTTAAAGATAATCTAAATACAATTAATGTTTCAAATATGATAAGTAACAGTACATGAAGAACATTTTGACCTGCTTCTACTACATAAGCACTTATTAATGGAAAAAGAACACTTGGAGGTACTCATCTATAACACTGTCTCACGTGAAAAAATCAGGGCCTGAAGTCTTAAAGTAACACAATAACTGAGAAGGAAATAAAGTGAGTTTGCAACGGAGAACTGTAAGCATATAGTGTAATGAGAACTCGCCATCTGGCTTCTGTTATCCCATGTACCTGAACAAACTACAGGCCAGAAATAACAGCCACATGAGCCAATACAAAGAGGCAGACAAGGCTACCTACCAAATGTCTAGCATTCCCCGTTCCAAATAAAGAAACAAATCGCCCTCCTTGCCTTGCCAACTCTCTGGCCTTCTTATAAAAGCTACAGTGTTTTAATTAGTTTTAGAAACTACATTACAAACCCTCTGCTCCTGCAGGAGTCTCTCCTTTTTCCCCAGGGCCAGGGGTTGCAGTAACTTCAGGAGCAGCCTTCTCTTCAGCTTTTTTTGAAGCTTCCTTCAGCTTTGATGGCTCTTTACCACCTTCTAATTCTTCCTTCTCTTTCTGCTTTCTCAGTTTGGCTTTTTCTTCCTCACGTTTTTTCCTTTCACGTTCTTTTTTTTCTGCCTTCTTCTGAGCCACTGTTTTTACTTTAAATGAAGGTTCTTCTTCATCATCCCCACTTTCAGCAGCAGGAGTGGACTTTGATCTTTGGTTTTTCTTTTGTCCTTTTCTAGACTGGGAGACCTCATCAGATTCATCACCACTCTCTCCTGTGGACACTGCCCCCGCACGCTCTTTGCTTTTCTTAACGTTAGTTTCATCATCTTCTGACAGATCATGCCTTTTATTTGACTTCTGAGTTTTCCCTTTGCTTTTCCTAAGCTGTGTCTCATGATCATCATCATCACTGCCAGAAAGCATGTCTTGTTTTGCTTTCTGAGTTTTTTTAGATTTTTTATCTTTATCTTCCACTTCCTCACTGTCATAGTCATTTTCCAGATTGGCTTTTTTACTCTTCCCTTTCCTTTTTTTATCTTGTTTTGATAAGTTTTCTTCAGTGTCATTTTCAGCCTGGCAATTAAATAATTCAATAATCAGCCATGAAAAATTACTTGCTGTTGTGAGCTAAGTAGCAGCATTCAGAGATGTTAAGAAAAACTTCTCTTACTGAAGATAAAATTTGAAAACAGTAACTCTTCCTGCTGAGTGTACTACACCTCAGCTCACAATTAAAATTTATTCTGATTGGCTTTTAATGATTATCAGCATAAAGAGGTGGCTTGGGTAAAAATCTTCCACAACCGACTTTACCATGAAATTATGATCAAGTATAATTAAAAATAAATGCTAGCTGCATGTTTCACATAGCATCTCCAGCCACACTGCAACACTAGAACTTCTCTGCATCACACGTACCTCCTATTTCAACAATTTCCTATTGAATAGCCCACATCCCTCCCACTCAGTATTCACCTTTCCTGTAGAAGGTTCCCTATCAACTTTCCCTCCTTGCGCCTCTATTGACAGTTCTTCCAGCTCCTTCAGGATATCATCTTCACTAAAATAAGAAAGAAGTTATGGTACTTAAGTAACTGAGATTTTGTATAATGGAATAAAATAAGACAGAGAGAAAAACCAAACAAACAAACAAACTTACTCAAAGTCCTGTTTCTTCTTCTCTTTTTTCTTTTTGCCTTTGGATTTCTGAGGCTCTTGTTCCTTTGCAGCTCCTGCACCTTCTATCTCAGCAGCAAGGGCATCAATATCAATATCATCTTTTGCACTAAAATGCAAAGGGAAAACATGGTTATCAACAGTTCAAATGTTAAGTTTACATAAGTAGAGGGCATCTGCATAAAACAAAGAAAAGCTTCAAAATGTAAAATCAATCACAACAAATAAGCAATGCAGCGGCAAACCCCACATTTATCAAACCATTATGCACTGTTACCTTATTCCAACCGGTAGGACAGAAAGGAAAAACCTTCACACATCTGCTGGAAGGGGTGTGGAACAATAAAGCATGTTCAGTTCTTGCAACACTTACTTCAAAAGTTTAGATGCGAGACATGATAAAACTTCTTGGAAGAATGAAATTCAACTGTTTTACTTTGCTCTTCCAAAAGATAAAATTGCTCATCCCTTTAAATCACAGTAGGTGTCACTGATAGAAAAGTAGCTCCCACAATGAAAGGATGAAGTGAAGCACAAACTGAAGAAATCTTGCTCCTTAATACAATTTTCTGGTACCTACACTGCACTTCCCTGCTCCTTTAAACACCTTTCAGCAAATGAAAAAGTACTACTGTATTTTTAGAGAGAAAATAAGTGGAAGTTCTTCACAGCTTTCAATTTATTAGTTGCTTATACTTTGCCATCAGACTGTAAAGCTGTATTCTTATCTTTCAAGAAAAGAAGTCACACAGAGGAACACAGTTCAGCCCTAAGCCAGACTCTAAAGCAGAAGATACAAAACACCAATGCAGTTGGCAAGCAATCATTTCTATCACTTGCCTTAGTACTGCCTCTCACGGGCCTAAAGAAAGCCAGAACTTGAAATATGCTTCCTGCCTCATTACATCTCATTATATCGTTTTCTCTTCAAAAGCATTTTCTTTCCTAGCTATAAATAACCTCTCATCTGCAGCTAAGCTGACGTGGCTTTTTTTCCTGTCATTTATCAACAGTTGTAAATAAGATGCACATTTTTCTTGACTTGTATCATAAGAAACAAACAAAACCTAAGTCCAGCACCCAGAGGTTTTTCCACCTAATCACACTCAAAATACAGCTGTAAGAAAGGAGACTTACCTATTCCCTACTCGGCATTTAGAACTTCAGTACCCAGACCAAAACTGGTCTGTTAAAGTAGCAAATATTAGGATGCTGCTTTTAGCATACCTTGCAGTTTCAAAAACCATTTAGTCAACATGCAATTAATATCACATCTAGCTCCATCTTAGATACATGGGCAGTTTTGTGGGGTTTTGGTTTTTTTGTTGTTGGTTTTTGTTGTTGTGGACTTGTTTGTTTGGTTTTGTGGGGGGGTGGTTTTGGTTGTTTGTGGGTTTTTTGTTTGGTTGTTTTTTTTGGTGGGGTTTGGGTTTATTTTGGGTTTTTTTGGTTGTTTGTCCATATCCCCCGTCTCCCCCCCTCCAATTTCACGGTTTCATTTACTACTACCCACTTAAGACAAATTAACCAGACAAAGGCTGACCCACCAAGGAAATGAATCTATATGCAGAAAATAAGGGAAACAGGTTTCTTCCAAATTCAGGACCTCCAAGATATCGGCCACTTCTAAACTGCCAGAGCTTCTGCCTTGCCAATTTACAAACCCAGAAGTTAAAAATTAATAAAGAAAAATCAAGAACTTACTTATTCCTTTAAAGATGCTGAAATTCAGTACGGCTAAGTTGAATTCCCCTTTCTAAAAGGAGAGGGCTGAGAGAGGCGTATACAAGTTTTAAGTGACTGCTGACATTCACAAACCCATTTTATCCCACATAATGGGAATAAGCAAATCACCAAACACTGTCTACATGTGACAACAGCAAAAGAAAGCAACTTCTTTATTTATTTATTTTAAAGGCCAAGACTATTTGTATCTTTAAGATTTTAAGTTTTCTCTATATAAACTGATCAAACCAAATAAAAAGCAGCACAATTAATCACTTCACTGTACAGCATCATTATTACCAGAGATATTTAGTCAAAAGGAAAAAAAAATGCCTTAAATACACCTCATAACGTGTCAGCAGATAAGTGCTAAGGAACACATTTCTCAAAGAAATTTAACTGAAACAGTTAATGCAAGATTTCTAAACCAATCCCCACCTCCTCCCAAGAGGACAGAACAAAGTTTCCGGCCATTTCCACCTTAAGAAGAGCTGACTTGATGTTTCAGCAACTTTAAGAGCTGGTTTTATAAGCAGTTTAACTGGCTATGCACTGGGGGTAGTAGCATGGAGAGATGAAATAAAAAAGTCAACAATCATCTCTACACCTAGAGTTAAAGCCCTGATATCAGGGTAACTATATATAAGCTCCACTGCTACTACTTCCATGGCCATACTGCTCCCACTGCTACAGGATCTTAACCCTATGGCTGAACAGATACTAAGGCTTTAAACAGCATCTATTTTAGATGGCCATTCTTGAGGCTGACTTTTCACATTGCAACTTTGCAGATCATGTCCAAATATAACACATTTGGGTTTTTTTATGCTACTAGCAAAGAGTGCAGTTATGGAACATTATGTTTTCTGGGGTACAGGCTTGGGGGGGGAAGAGTTTCTTTGGTTTTAAATCAACACACTTCAACTGAACCTTGAAGGAGGAAACTCCAGGGAAAAAGTCCTTTCCAGCCTTGGCTTCAACTGCTTAATAGTCAACAGTTTCCAAGAAATGTAGACTTTCTGCTACTTTTGCATTTACTAAGAAGTAAGTAAAGGTTTTTAAGCAGTCCCCAAGTAAATGTTTCAGAATCCTAAATACTCTTGCAGGAACCTCCTCCTCCTCCAAGTCCCTTGCAAGATCTCCACAGAGCCTATCTTGCCCCTCCCTTCAGCCTTATGAGTGTCCTAAGCCCAACCCTAAAAGTGACTGGTACAAGAACCTGAAAGCACCAGTATGGTCAGCTCTCAATCCTCATCTCAAGTTGCTTCTGCATGAAGACTTCACACAAACTTCACAGCCTCAATACCTTAGGCCATTCGAACTCATAATGCTTGCTACTGATCAGGTTCACACACCAAGATGACCTCCCATTTCCCCAAAACGAGGTTCAATTTGGTCTGGAAAGCGCGAAACTGAAAGTGCTTCTGCGCTGCTAAGAACAGGTTATCGCCCCAACTGTCTTTTGTCTCCAACAGTGAAGCCCAAGCCACCTTTCTTATTCAATACACTTTTGATTGCAACCTCTTATTTTTGCTGTCAGATATGTAAAGAGTTCCTATACTGCTAAAACACCATTTCAATGCAGTAAATGACAGAAAGAGTTGGGTGTGTGCGCACTTCACTCAAACCTGAACAAGTGATTTTCAAAACATTAGAAGGTTGCAGGCATTCCTCCATGGAGGTCTGCGCCTCACACTGGCCAAAGCTACGCAGCAGGGGAAGACATGGCAAATCAAGATAATTAAAGAGGACAACAGTAATCAACAAGTATGCAGAGATCACCACATTTCAGACAGCAAGCCAAACTATTTTTCTTTAGAATTATAGCACTGGTGAAAAAAGGGGAAAGAAAAAAAAAAAAAGATAGCTCTATATTTCCCCTCTGCAATCTCACGCCTTTTGTCATTTAGGCAGGATTACAGCAATGCAAGACTTCAATACATTCCAAAGCATTTTACAAGTGGCATACAGAAACATTCATATACTTTCCACTGAAAAATATTGACATTACTGCTGTAGAAATGACCTTAAGAAATCACGTGTCACCCAAACGGGTTCCAGTACAAGCTGTCTGCATAGACTACTGAAAACCTGCATTACATAGACAAAGGCACTTATGAATAGATCCCTGTATATTCACTGGGTCCCTAGTACATGATGTGCTAGCGCACCATTCTGGACCCAACCAGGATCAAATATACCCAGATCATCCCAAGTGTTTGGAAATTTTTAAGATACACATGGGCAACAAAGGAAATTCAGTAACATTTCTCATGCAAAGCATCAAATCAGGCTGGGAACAGGAAGTGACACTCCAGAATACAACTTTAAGCGATTTGTGTTACATGTTAAGCAAACCTAGTGACAAATAAAGCTACAATCCCAAATCCTGTCTATAAGAGACAGGTGTGAAACATTTTCAGTGTGGAGATTAGGAAATAAATGAAGAGCTGTGACCTACCGCTGCTCTGTCAGATGTGAAAAGGCAGCCAGTAGCCCTCCTACTTGCAAGATCCCACACAGTTGCAAGCTATTGAGTCAGAAAAGCGGAAAAACCTTGTGACTGACAGATGCACAGTCTGTGAAAAACGTATCGTAGTGTTTCTCTTGCTAATACAGCAAGGAATACATATTTAACTGCAGTTAAAAAAACCACCAAAAACAACCCACCAAAACAGCAGAACAAAACAAACCCCTGTGCTATTACACAGCATCTGCTGAAAAAGCACTAAAATAGCACATACCTTAAATCAAGAAACAAGCACAGTTCTTTTTCTGATGCAATGGTCTGCAACAGCCTGAACCTAGACATTCCCTGTGAAGCCATTCTGAGGTCAAAGGTCACCCTTACACAAGCTTTGATTTACAGACATTCACCCTTACGTTAATCCTAGTTTCCAAGTACCAGGGTTTGCTTTAGTCCTTTAAGGGCATGCTTTGCCATTTTGCTTATAAATTGTATTTTTCAAGTCTGAAGTTTTGCCTTTTTGTTTGCAATCTAGGCTAGCACAGGTATTCATTAGTGCACATCTCACCAGGACAGAAGTTGTTGTGCTTCAAATCAAGATTTAAACTTCTGAAAACTCTTAAATTCTTAAAACTCTGAAAGAAGATAAAAAACAGAGTTTCCCAACAAAGTATTTCAGAGCAGTTACATTTTAGTTATCTATCACTTCTCCCTTACATGGAAGGTTAAATAATTACCTCCAAGTACTGTCACTGTTTATATATTCATCACTAGGGATTTTCATAGTGAAGCTGCCATGCTCGGAACAGGTAATACATCAAATATAATCTCCGTAACACAAATCTAGGCATAGAAACTTGAAAGCCTTGCTGGGCATTGCCCTGGAAAACAGGGCCAAATGCAGGGAAGACAGGACTACAACTGTCAAAACAAGCATCAAGAGATGCTCGGTTCTCTTTGCTCGGTGAACCTCTGCGGCTGAAATAACAACTGCCTTTCCTTGCCAAACAAGCTCCTCCAGCTTTCGCTGCAGGTTCCAGCTGGCCTTGCAAGCCAACTGACACCAACAGCTTTTCACAGATACTCTGACAACAGACAAGCATATTATATTAGCAAGACCACCAGCTAAAAATCTATGTTCTCCTCATGCTCTTTCCTAAAGCCACATAGAATTATGACTGAGGACACTTAGAGTACCTACAATACGTACCCCAAACACAGGGGAAGCCTTCATTATAAACAGGCACTGTGTCTACGTGTGACAGAGATGGCATCCTGACTAGGCAGCAGTAAGATAAAGAGCAAAGGAAACTATTAATCCATACCTGAAAGAGTGGCGCAATGGGATTAATAGCAGTATACAAAGGAACTGACTTGCCCTCATTTACATCAATTTGACTCTAGTGAAGTAAGCTAAACGGAACTGCAGAAATCAAATGGAAGAGTTCAGCTTAAAGTGAGAACTACTGGAAATTCAACATCCAGCTCTACAAACAAAGTCATCAGGATAACTCTTGCTGAAACTAAAACTCAAAAGATTAGAAGTACTTTTTGATCCAATGCACTCACACCAATACGATTACTCAAGCTTGCCTTCATCTTACAGCTGAGATAAATTACATCAAATTACACAAAAAAATTATAGTTAGGACTGGATTTAAGCTGTCTCTAAAGATGAAGTTCAAATGCCAGAAAAAAAGCTGTACAATTAAAACCAGACAAGAAAAACATTCGTGTGCATGGGGCAGAAGAGCCACTAAGAAAATTGCATCACTGCTGTAAACTCACTGCCCACATTCCTGCATAATAAGACAACTCATTTTTGCTGAGGCAACATTGGAGAAATTTCATCATTTACATGACACCAGCTCGTCTAACCACCTTCAAAGCAACATCACTGTCATTAAGTCATCTTTTGCTTAAAAAGAACCCTTGAACTTCAAAAAGACTGAAAAGAAGCTGAACCATCTGTTTCCACGGGTTTGGTTTTGCAACAGTAGTTTTAGACAGGTCTTTATCATTACTCCTCTAGAGAACCTTACCCATTTGCTATGTGGGCTGTAAGCCCGGTAATAAGGATGCATTTCTAAATATGAGTTTATTTAAAACCAGCTAAATTAATCCAACTTGCCCAAAACTAATGATAAATGGCATATCTGTAGTTGGTTTTACTTGTAGGTATTAACAGAAATTGGCATTCCCTCCTCAAAAAAAAATAATCTTTTAGAGCAACTGGTTTAAAAGGCTACAGAACATAAAACACTTTGGAAGTAATTATTTAATTGTCCAGAACCACGCACCACCAACTTGTTCTTTAAGAGGGTTATGAAATTAAAAACACAAGCATCTGCTGGCTCAGTGGGGCTATTCAAAACATCAAAACAAAGCTGTGACCTTTTTCTCATTCTTACCTATCAAAGAATATGAACTACTCCAGTAAGAAGTTTGTGATGAAGCAGACCTTTTTTTCCCAAGCTGAAAACATTTATATTACATATGCCCAAGACAGTTTGAAATTCAGGAAAGAATGAAGTGCACTCCTTCCCCAGCCCAAGAAATGAAGGAGTGTCCAACAGAGCACCAGCTATACAAGCCACCACTTCAACTGACAGCACTTGAAAAAAATAATAAATTAAAAATCACAGCCCCAGAAAAAGGCCACCCTCCCCCTGCCTTTATCTCAAACCACAGGGCAGGGGAGGGGAGCACTGACTTCCTTCCCCATTCCCAGCCACACTTTCCCTTCATCAGCTCAAGGCAATCCTATCCCCACAAGTCCTCCAGAAAATGCTTTTTTGGCAGTAGATCAAACCACACACCTGGGCTGTACTGTGGGCACACAAGCACCAACTCCAATGCAATGGAGGCAATTACAGCAGGCAGCTGGGGACAGTAGGAGTAAAACCACAAGGTTTGAAATGTCTGACAGCTCAACTGAATGAAGTGTGATGTGAAACTATACCTTAGCTATTTTCTTTAGGAAGATGAAGCAAGCTGGTGAAGCTACCAAATCACATGAGACAGCAAGGAAGTAAAATTTGACTTAAAGGGTAATTGCTTTTTATTCAGTTTCCCAAGACAATGATTACATTTTTAATATTAAAGAGTCATGCCTTCTCTTTGAAGTCTGACTGAGGAAAAAGAAGACTGGAGTAACTGCGCTAAGCAAAACTTTCCGAAATAGACACAGAAAAATAGAACTTTTAACTCCAATAGACCCTAGAAAAGGAGAAAGCCTCCTTTATACAGCCCAGATTAAATAATAATAATAAAAAAACCCAAACACTCCAAAACAAAACAAAAGACAACTTACCACAGACTACAATTCCCATTTAAGCAATACTAGAACAAAACTTCCAAGATAAAAACCTTCTGTTGTGGCTAGCAGCCGGAAACACAGAACTCGAAGAAATCAGTTCTTCAAGGTTCAGTTTAAGTGTTTACATCCCGAGAGAACAAGATGATTAAATGTATGGAATATGAAACACTAAGTAAAGAACTGATGTTAGGTCTTCCCTGACTTTTGGGGTTTGCTTGTTTAGAAAATGTGCAAAGATGACAGAAATTACCTCTAGTAGTTAAGTCCAGTTTTTCACAATTTCCATATCCTACGTATCTCTCATTGTATAAAAATTAAAATGTATCACAAAAATACCATTTAGAACACTTCATTAAATACTTTAGATTGTTTATAAACCTGAAGAGCAAAGGATGCCCACCTGCATTCATTACAACCACTACTTCATCTTACAGCATGTACCTAAAGAAACTTATTTCAGTGTTAAGATAGCAGATTCATGTTTAAAATCTCCACTAGAGTACTGTAAAAGAAGAAAAAAAAAATTTGGGAAGAGTAAGTTATCAGTTCTGCAAACAACAGGTTCAGCAAAACACACATCTCTAAGAAACTAAATGCTTTCAGACCAGAACACAGAGCAGAGTTCACTACACTTTTTTAGCAAGCCAAACTTAATGACCGAATTAATTACGTGCACACAATTTCTCTCTAATTTGGGTACAGAAGAATTATTTCCTCTGATAGTCTACGGGACTACTTCTGTGGACAAAGTTGGAAGGAGAAGGAAAATTAATATTATGCAGGCATTAAAAGTTACTAAACTGGAGATTTTGTCCAGAACTGTAACCTTCATTCCTAGGTAGCTTTCAGAACACATGTACGCAGATGCATTTGGGCTCAGAGTCAGAAAAATATGACAGTACTAAGGCAATTAAAACCAGCAAATGTACGTAGAGCTGTTAGCTTGTCTGGCTTGATATTAGGAGAGTCGATAACAGCAGCAAAGTTTAACTTAGCATAAACCTCTCTATTCTGAGGAAGGGTTTCAAATTCCTGGTGGTTTGCAATGTACAATTTTCATACTTGTCATCAAGTTGTTATACATAAGGTTTAGATGCCTTCACGAAGCTAACAAACAAATTAAGAGAATCAAGAGTTCGACAAGAAAAGCTGCTTCTAACAACCTACTTGGTGTACTGAAGTGCATTTTGCTTTATGTTGCTGTTACCACAAATACTTGAAGATCTTTAAAAATTATGCTTTGCTAAAAAAAAAAAAAACAAACCCAAACCCCACACAAAACCAACAACAGATGTATAAAAAGTTCTTATAAATATGAAGTGCCTGCATTACAAAAACTATAGGCTTGGGGGAAACCTAAGTATACATTTGCATAGAATAGGCCAGTAAATTTCTGCAATGGAGAAGTTATTTTGCATTTTACTCCCTCTTTCAGTATGAAATCCTGGCATCTTGCAGATGGTATTTGCCAAACAGGGATTTCAAGGGTTTCACGTGTTCTCCTTGATGGAGCTTCAGAAAGCTATCTTGTGGAAACAGTTCTGAGAAGCAGATAAGGACAGTTACTGTAAATTTTCTGGTGCACAGAATGTTTCTGAACTAGGGGTGTTTGTAGGCTTTCTAGCATTTACAGAACTTTTCTACACAACATTAAGACTTTACCTAACACACTAATAAAAACCATACGAATTAAACAACTAGCAGACAATGCCAGCAATTTAATTTGCAGGATCGAATGCAATATATAGCATTAGCAACAGCACTAAGTCTTATTTTAGCAGCAGTGTTCACTCTTGGCTGCAGAATCACAGCTGGCACCTGTAAGGTCTAAAGCAATACCCATGAATGATCAGAGTGGTATGCCTAGGCCACAGTTCACAATATTAAAGGGTACAAGAATAAACACACCTAAAGACTACCTAGTGGAAGCTAAGGAAAACTAATGACAGAAGATGATGACTTAAAGCTGGGAGAAGAAGAGAAACACATGAAAAGCTAATGTTACCATGGGGAAAGAGCTGTATTCCAGGCAGAAAATCATTTGTAATGTACAGCATAGAACATACTTACTTGGAAATCTACAGCAGCAGTTTGAGGCTTGAATTCAAAGCACAGTTCTGTAGTTTACAACAGCCTTTCCTCTCACACACTGAAAACAATAAAATCTTAAATTCACAAACATAGGAGGGTAGAACCTTCACATACGTTCTGCCATTATAACTCTATCCAAGAACGAAAGCGTAACACCACACACCCAGGAGGAGCTAGACCACACATCAGAACACCTACACTTCCATTAGGAAGGCTTGAAACTTCAGATACCTCATTTTTATTGAAAGATTTGATGTGAAGTTTCATTTGAAAAATGAGCGATCAACACAACCATAAAAATTCCAAAAAGGAAGCAATTAAAGCAACTTCCATATGGCTTAAGAGCTATGTACAACCCAAGACACTCTACACCTTTAAAAAGCAGCTCTCAACAGCATCCATGTATGTGACCATTCCAGAGAAATATGCTCATTGATAAGACACACAGCAATCAAGCAGCAGGAGTCAATAACAGAGTCTCTGAGGAGTGTAACAGAGGTGCTGGCAAAGCAGAAACAGGTTTGTAGGCCTACCTGTTCAGGCAGAAATCTGTAATTCATAACAAGCAACAGTCCCGCATTCCCATTTGCCCCTAAACTGCGACACTATTCCTGCCCTACTCACCACAGCCATCATCTCACTCAGGATCTTGTCCCTACATAATATTCAGTTCCCATGACAAAAATTTATCCTCACCTTCATTTGCCAATACACTTCCTGAACATATATCAATACTCATTAGTATGACCTTGACCCGTTTTCAAATGGGATTGCTAATTTTCTTCCTCGCAGCTGGTGCAGTGCTGCATTTTGGATAGCGTTGATAACACGCCGCTGCGTCACTTCTTGCTAAATAGCGCTTAGCCCGAGTTAAGGATTTTTCAGTTTTCCGTGCTCTGACAGACAGCAGGTAAACAAGAAGCTAGGAGAAACAGGGCTCAGACAGCTGACCTGAACTACTTAAAGGGATAGTCCATACCATAGAATGTCATGCTCAGTATGTAAACTGGAGGGAGTTGGCCAGGAGGTGCAGACCACTACTGGGGCATCAGTCAGCGAGCGGCGAGCAATTGCTTTGTGCATCATTTGTCTTCTCTTGGGTTTAATTTCTCCCTGCTTTTTATATTCCTTTCAGTTACAATTATTTATTTCAGTTCTTAAACTGTTCTATCTTAACCCACAAGCTTACCACCCCCACCCCGCCAATTCTCCTCCCCATCCCCCTGGGAGCTGGGAGGAGCGAGTGAGCAGCTGCATGGTTCTTAGGGGCTGGCTGGGGTTAAACCACAGCAGACCTCTACCACACTCAGCAGAAAAAAGAGAAGAGAAAACTGCACAACAGAAGTCAAACCTATGGGGGTGAGAGGAGAATAGCAAGAATAAAGATGACTTGTACCTTCTATAACTTGTCTCTGTATGACAGAAGACAAGCAGAAAGTCTCCTTCCTGTCACATCAATTCTCAAACCAATATTCACAACCCAGACATACCATGTGCATCTTCCCATGTGCTTCCTCTGCGCTGCAAGCTATGCCCATGAGTTGCCACATGCTTTTGGGAGGCAAGGGACTGAATCTGTAACATAATTGTTGGGGAAGGAGATGAAATGGAGAAGGGAACAAATAATAGGTAGCATAGCACAGAACTGAAATTGCAGAAGGCAAACCAATTGCAAGATTTTGATTCCATGGTGTGATTCCTCTCTCACTCCACTGGAATGAAGGGAAACTGATAGGGAATGTTGATGTCCAACTTCAAGCTACAGATGCAAATATCTTGATGCAGCCTCCCTCTTGACAGAATCTGACATTCACAAGGGTGTCACCTAGAAACAACACCACCAGATGATGAGGGTACCTCTGCAAATATTCCAAAGCACCACTGGCCTTCCAGGTCCATCCTCACTCCCATCCTCTCAAACATAAAATACATCCAGTCTAACCATCGTGTCCTTCTTCTCAAACACACAAATTCTTCTTCCACATGATCCCTCCCATTGCCATACAACCCCGTAACACGGAATTGCCACTGCTGGTAGCAGTCCATAAGCTCCGTACTACATTCGCAAGGCCTTAGGACTAAATCCTGCCAGGCTTACTTTGGCTGAACTTCTTTTGACCTGCCTACAACTGTCGCTTGATTTAGCTGCAACAGCAATTTCTTTGACCAGGTGCCTATGCCTAATGGGTTCTCCTTTTGTTTACCCGGGCATGCTGCAGCCATAGTTTCATGCAGACAGCAGTAACCAGCAGCTACTCTGGATAGAATGAGATATTTACAACTCCACAACAGCGATGCCGTGTAGAGAAATACAGGCCTGGTGTGGTAACAGAGACCTGGAGAAGCAGATATACGGGATGCGGCTGAGAGGAGCGCAGGCATGGGGTAAACGGAGATGGCTTCCACAGGACTCAGCACTGGACACCCCACAACTCACCAATGGCTGGTGAAGAGAAATATGAACCTGGACAAAACTGGCTTTAGGGGCAACAAGCAAGAAATAAATTGTATCTAATATATAGTGCCTTTTATGTATGTGGATGTAACACAGAGCTGCAAAGCAATGATGAACAGAGTCACACAAGCATGCTAGCAGGCATATAAAAATGATCTCAAGTGGAACCTAGAGTGAGGAAGATGAATCCATCAACATGAAGAATCATATTGCTCCTCATGAAGGACACCTGATGCTGACAGCTCGCCCCAACAGCTCACCACCACCAGGATGAAACCACTGACCTTAGGACTCAGCAGCAGGGAGATGGTGAGCATAACTACATTAACTGCATTATTGCCTTTTCTTCTTTTCTAACAGTTAGATCTTAATAATCACCAGCCTCTTAAGACTTTAACTATTCCAACAATTAATTCTTGTCCTCTCTTTTAAGGTATGCTTCCATCTTGCATTTTTTTAGCCATAAATAAGATTTTGTGCATAGCACCCAAGAGAGGCCGACACTCAGTAATTTAAAAGACACACAGAAATACATGTGGAGGTACAAAGAGCACAAGGTATCCAGTAGGAACCAAGACTCTTCGAGCGTCCCCTGCACACCAGTCACTGTCACTGGAAGGACCCCAAGCATAGGTGCTTCAGTACCTGAAGGCTTCTGCATGATTCTGGCATCTACCAAACCAGACACAAAGAAGAGCACTAGGCCTTCTTTCCTTTAGAGCACAAAAAGCCAGCCTTTCTCTCTGCTTTCTTGAATCATGCTTGACTCATGGCCTCACCAGAGCTGCTCCCAAGATAGACCTGTGAAATACAGCCTGAGAAACAAACTGATAACAACAGATGTATACATGGTATGGGAAAAGGCATGAAGAAAAATAGTCAGAGGAGCAAAATACCTCATTAGCAAAATATTCATTATCCAGAAAGGACCAGAGAAACTAAAAGTTGACAACCTAACCTGTGAAAGGGCAACAAGCCAAAATCATTAACATCAATATATTGATGCAATACAAATATTGGTAGTAAATGCTTAGAGAGGAAATAATATTTTGTAAAACAGCTGTCACAGGGATACTCTCATAAGAGAAACAATGACTCAAGAAGGAAATACAAAATGAGAAGTCTAGGTAAAGAAAAAAACATTGTAGTTTTTAGTTCAGACGTAATTTAAAATGTCAGTTTTCACTTAACTCCTTGACAGTATTGTCAGTATTAAAAACTAAAAGCACTCTCCAAATTGACTGTATCTTTTGATTATTGTATAGTGACAATTAATAATATGTTCTCTCCTGCTAGCATATAGATACACGATGTTATTCAGTCCACAATCCATATGGTTAATAGAGTTGCCATTAGAAGACTGTCGTACACACAAAAAAAGTCACAGAGGGGTAAGTAGCCAAGATGACACACATGTGACTGTAGAAGTGATCCTCTTATCCTCCCTTCACTAAAATATATAACATCTGAAGTTACTCAACACACACAAATCACTAAGTTCTAGCACGGTGTATGTCATCGTTTCCTATTAAAAAAAAAACAAACACAAAACAAAAAACACCAGCAAAACCATTTCAGACCCTGCAGCTGAACCAGGCGGCGATTATTAGCTGCCAATCGAGCCCTGCGGTCACAACCAGGGGCCGCCTGCCGCTGCCTGCTCCTACACAAACTCCCCGAGAACCCGGGCGAGGCGCAGGGAAGAGCCTTTGGGAGGGAGCGCAAAGACGGCGGCAGGAACGCAACCGCTCTAGCGCCAACGGCCAAGTTTCTCCCACCGCCGCCGGCCTCGGCGCCCACCAGCCTGTCCCTCCACGCCGCCCCCAGCGGCCACCGTCTCCTCGGGCCTCCGGCACCTCCCGGGCCCGCTGTCCCGGGGCAAGGGACACGACCGGGCCTGGCGACTCAACACCGCCCGGCCAACAGCCTCCGGGCCGGGCCGGGCAGGGCCCAGGGAGCGCCGCCTGCCCACCAGCTCCAGCGAGGCCGCGAGCTCCGGCAGGGCCTGACTCAGCGCCGCGACACCGGCGCTCGCCGCCGCCACCGCCGCTGTCAGCGGCCCGGGGAAGGGTGGCGAGGAGAGGGGGCGGCCACCTCCCTACCTGTCCTCGTTCTTGTTCTTCTGCTTCTTGCCCATGGCGAAGACTCCAGCGCTCGTCCCCCGCCTCAGCGC
>JANHFX010023266.1:0-38717 GCA_027560015.1 Chloroceryle amazona | reverse complement strand
AGGGGGCTGCCGTGCTGCCGCGGGAGCCAGAGCCTCGCCCCGCGCCGTGCCCCCGGTACGCTCACCGTTCGGAAGGACGGAAAAGGGGAAGAGCGCTCTGCGTGCAGGCACCTTGTATCCGCTTGTCTATACCGTATGCTCCTTAAATTAAAGCAAAATAGTAAGCAGATTGGATTTTTTTTCTGTATGAACTGCGACTACCGCTCCAATACACGCGCGCACATACACAAAAAGCCACCTCTCCTTGCGGTCGCAAACGCGGCCCGAATGGAGGCATGGAGAAAGCCCCTGCCTCCTCTCCTCTGTGGGTACAGAGGTCCCGTCTCCATCAGCGCCTCTCCGTGCTGCCAGAGCTGCGCTAAAGCACTGCTGCTACGCAATACAGCTCGATTACGACCTTGGATGGGTAGAACTTTTGCCTTTATCCCTGTATTCCTCAACACCACCGTATTTTTTTTAACCCCTTGGTAACAACACCACCAATCAGCAATTTACTCTCGTTTTACCTTTACAGGACTCTGTGATCGGCTGGAAGTACCTTTTTTACAGGCTTTCCTTCCTTTGTACAATTCAGCGGCATCCACCACGCGACCCTGTCACCGCTCTTTCTCACCTGTTTTTTAAGAATCAGTGACCCCATTGTTTAATATTTTGGTCATAAGGGAAAGATAGGAGATTTCCTCCCCTGTATTTAGTATAGACTTAGCACAATCTCACCCCACAAAATGCAAACAGTATGTTGTTATTTATTGTTATTGTTTTCAGCATATTTATCTGGGATATTCTTATAGTTACTCTGAAACAAATGTACAATGACTGAACTAAATGAAACAATCAAGAGCTATCATTTTCTCTTACCTACAGTTACCTTAAGGAAACCTGTTTCTCAGGGAAACTGAATAAATTAAAGTTGCATTTCTGGTAAGAGGTCTGCATGATCAGGCATGCCAGGTGACATATGAGGGGGGAGGAACCAGACAACCACAAAAAAACCACCCTGAAACCCTCAAACAAACAGACCAACCCCCTAAAAACCTGCAAGGAAACCTACACAAAGGCATTTCTGAAATTTGCAGCCCATGAGCTTATATCCATCCTGTAAGGAATGAAGACTAATGTCTTCCAGGCTCAGATGAGGCATTAAAAATCTCAGGGAACAAAATGCTTTTTTTTTTTTTTTCTAAGGGCGCACTCCTTTAACACCTGTAAGTGCAGGGAATCTCGCATCACTGAAATAGCGTACTGTGCATCTCCACAGTTCAGTACTAACCACAGAATTTGAAACATTAAAAAATATTTTTTCAGGATAATCTACGGCTATTAAAAACTCTGGAATTTACACACGGTGTTCTAGAAATAATCAGCGAGCGCTGTAACTGGTGTGATCTGGGCCAAAATTCCTGTACTTGTTAGAAAGCCCTATGCTTTGAGCTACAGAAAGAGCTCATTCAGGGCCTGATTCAAGGGAATGCATCATGTTGTTCCGGCTCATGAACAATGTTAAATGTTGAGTCCAATGGCAGGATTTTCAAGCCATTAAATGATTTAGAAAGAAGCTCACAAGGTCTCTCAGGCCTCATATCGGCTTGGTAACATCTCAATGAAATTTATTGCAGAGTCAACATTTGATAACAGTATCATAGCTCTTTTGAACTAAAGCAAAACATTTTCAGCAGGGAGTAGAAAAATAATTATTCAAATTCTCAGAATGATTACTGCCACACTGTCAGATGCCAAAGAGAGCAGCTGTTTGCAAAGGGTACCAGGAAAGCATTTCTAAAAAGAAAAGCGCTGCAGAAAAAAGTGTTCATGGGTAAGTAGCTCTCTTCCTTCAGTAATCCTCTTTACATTTCACGTTTTTAGCAGCAACTGAGAAGTATTATTCACTTCAGTGATACCACTCTCAGAATCGCTTAGGTTGGAAGGGACCTCTTGAGATTATCTAGGCCAATCCCTCTACTCAAGGAGGGGGAGATGGAACAGGTTGTTCAGGACCATGTCTAGTCGGGATTGGAGTATCACCACAGATAAGAGTCCAGGCAATCTGTTCCCGTGCTTCACCATCTTCAGAGTAAAAAAGGTTTTTTGTGTTTTTCATGTGTATTCCCTTTACTATAAGTAAAGTTCACCCCTGTAATTCCCTAAAACAGCTCAGCATTATTGGAAATGTTACAAAAATATGCCAACTACTTGTTTCAATGTCCTGGCCTGTTCATAACTCTATAGATATCCCTCATTACATCACAAATGATTCATATTTTGTTTTAGTTTCATCTGTTGTAAGACATATTTCTTACAATGCTTCTGTACGATTTTAAGTGTTGCTAATGAACATGTTTCTCACTGCTTTAAATTCTATGAAATCTCTTCTTAAAGAAAAATATAATTACTTGTGTGACAATAGAAGGTTAATTTTATACTCTTTCGTGCTGTCTGAACAAGTGGAAAGAGCTACACAAGATAAACGATACAGATTCAGATGTAATCTTTTCAAACCCCTTTCTTTCAATAAGAAAGATAGCTGCACAGGATTAACGGCTGCACTGTTAATTATAAGAAATGAGTAGGTTGAGGCACCTCACTTCTAAGCTTAAATCTCATCTAGTTTCTCAACAAAATATTTGCTAAAGACCTGCAAGCCCCGCCTAAAGGCACAAGGCTTTACCTATGTCTTAACTGGGCATTTCTAAATCATGATGCAAGCAATATTTAACATATATAATTAAAATAAATCAGTATTAACAGTGCAGACTGTAATCTTAAAATGTACACAGATTAACTATTTTAGGGTTCACAGTATGAAATAGGGTATTTGTTCTCTCTTCTGGATGCAAACATCCCAACTCAACATACAAAAATGATGCCAATATTTAGACCTGATTTATAGATTTCAAAGTAAGTTAATAGCAAGTGTGGATGTGGAACTTGCTGCCAACAACTAAATCAGTCTTTAATATTATAGTTGCGGATTTTTGCCATGTTAGAAGAGATTTTTTGTTTTATCAGGCGAGCACAAGATAAATTCCCGGATTTTAACTTCTGCTGAACTTCCAGCCTGGTTCCTCTGACTGTTAAATCTGCAGCTGGCATTTCAAGTTTATTCTTGGCTTTGATATTTTGCTGAGATTCTTCAGACTGCTCAGCTGAATGTATAACTTCAAACTCCACTGCTCAAAAAAAAATAAATAAATAAAATACTTTGTAGTTATGTTTGCATTTAACTATGAGATTGGGCAGCTGTAGAGAACCGGTTTATTTTTTTTCTCTCCATATATTGCTGCCATAGTCCCACACTGTCAAAGTCTTACATTGAGTAACAGAACCACTTCTGTACATAGAAGGCACAGAACTGTCCATTAAGGCTTGCTACACTGATAGTATAATACACTGGCATCGCCTGCTCAATCCTTGCTTCATCTGTACCTGTTCATTCTCCATTAGCATCAGACTGCTCAAGAGAGGAGAGAGACATCTGGAAGGTCAGTGTAACTGTTCAAGTCAAGCACTACTTATCTGTTCAGCTGCTTTTAAGCATCATATTTTACAAGCTTGCCCTTCTTGCCACTGAGAGAACATGTGTATCAATTAGGGCAATACCAACACGCTCACTGGACTGCACGATACGAAGTTAGACCTACCTGTTCCCGTATTGTGAAACGCTGATAAAGCAGTTGGATGCAATAGTTTGATCTGTTTCAAGAAATCACCAGCAGCCATAAAAGCTGCAGCAAAACGTGTTTGGATACGCATGATCCAAAGGGCTCAAAGGCAGCTCTATGAGCTTGACAAAGTTGCGCTACTATCATTATCTTTTTTTGGTGGTGCTGGGTTTGTTTTTGTTTTGTTTTTATCTTGTCTCACAGAGGAAGGCATTTTCTGTGGAAATCATAATTTTTGTTTTCTAAAATAGCTGTGTGTGCTAGAGAGGGCTAACTCAAAAAGTGACATCTTTGACTGGGAAGCAGGTAGACTGGTCTCAGCACCAGTTGGAGTCCGCTCTGCGGCCTCTCGCATAATTCTCTGAAAACCACTATCTCCAACTAACTGAACTTTAGTCTTATCACAGGTTTCATCAGGTAAGATAAGTGGAATTGGTCAATCACAGCATTCATTGTAAGCTATAAGTAATATTTAGAGATGCTTGGCTCAAGCCACTTAATGCTTATTTTTCAAGGTACTGAGATTTTAACTGCTGATTTTCTATGGAAAGCCAAAGCAGACAGCAGGAGTAGTCATAAGATACTTGTGGTAACACACACTACAGCATTCTGTACCAGCTGATTTTTTTTTTAGCACGACAGGCTTCAATCCCAGGTACTGTTCAATCCCAAAGCAAGCATGAGAGAGACGCAAATTGGCAAATATAAGTTATTAGCGAGATTAAGTAAATTTTCTTAGTCAGTAGAACAGGGTAAAAAGTCCAAACAAAAGTCTACATCGAAGGAATTATAGAATTAATTATTTAATTACTCCATAGCTCTGTGCAAAGCACAGTACTGTGGCTAGTGTCAAAACACGACGCTTTTCAAACTAATCTTTATGTCCAGGCTTAGCTTGAAGCAGCTGTTCACTCACGTGTGTGCAACCTCTGCACTCAGTCAGCTTGGTGCCGCTTGTTATTTATTACAGGTGGCAAAAGCTCAGTGGCCTCTAGTGTTATTAACGAGAAATCATGTTGTTCAGCTTGCCACCTAGTGGTTACCTACCGATGTAGAAGGTATGAAGGAGGATGCTTGAACCTATGGAAGACCTTTGGGTGCATCTTCCTGCCTGGAAAGAGGACTTTAATCGTTATAGTGCGTTACCCTAGACCTCTAACACATCTGGCAGATAATAAAGCTGAATTTCACAACATCAACAGTTCAGAACAGTGCAGGCAGCAGTGTCTGAAAGGTACTGGATACAGCTTCAAAGATTATTTTGCTTGAACAGGAGCTGCAAAGCAGGATGCGAACATCACTCATTTGCCATCTAAATAACAGCAATGAGTAGATCCATAAAGAGCACGTGGTCAACACTGCTTATAAGCAGTCTGTTTTTTTATTTACTTCCTCAGTTTTGAAGGGTCTTCTGTATCCAACTTTCAGAAATAACGAGGGAGGCCCTAATCATTGTAGATCCAAAGGTAAACTAACCAAACACCAGTGCATCATATGCGTCTCTTCCTCTGAAGTCTTCTGTACGCTTGTCTCTTGACATTACAAGAGACACTACGGATATAACTAGTCAAGGATACTCGGGTGTTTGGAGCAAACCCACAGAACACAAGCATTCTCTATAGCTATTTTTCATAGCTATATGACAGTTCTGGTCTGTCAAAAATCCATGTTAACACAGAAATTGCAAACTTGTACGGTTAGTTCTACAAAACAGAAAAAGACAAAGAACCAACACCCCAGAATTAAAAATGCTATTTGAAGTGAAATATCCTAAGAGGACACCGAATAAGGACCTTCATATATATGTTAACGGTTTTGCTTGGGACTGTTCACGTGTGAGAAGGACCTCAAACAGAATCAATATGAATATGCACTGCTCACTAAAATTTAAATGCAGTAGCTTGGTTTCACAAACAATGAAAAAGCACACCTAATCCACCAGCCTTTAACTTTCTTTCAGAAGCGACCTTGGCAACAAGAGCTAGCAAGAGCATAGATACGAGACTGAACTGCTTCTGAAACTGGACCTGAATGTTTAGCGTATTGAAATGCTTAGCACAGCTTCTGTTTGATGTGTGTTAGCTACAGTCAGAAATTAATATTCACTTCCCCCCCTCCACCCCGAAAAAGACAGAGGTAGACATGTCGTACGAGCAAACTGAAATTCCCCCAGATAGAAAATTTCATTTAAGAAGCTTGTCACTAGGTATTTGCTTATGGCTAACAGTGCTTCTGAAGGAACACAAACTCAAACAAGTTCCTATTCAACAGAAGAACATTGAAGTGAAGAAAATGTAACTAGGGGATTAGTTAATATTTGTGAAACACTCCAAAGATGGGAGTTTTATGTAACGCGGAAAAGAAATCATGAGTCTTTCTCTGATTGGAGCCGGAATGAAGCCAGACTCACAGCGCTCTTTCTATTTGTTAATATTTTACCAGATTCTTTCTCTGGCCAGCTTTTTACCCACATGGATTGCTCTTAGCACTGTCAGTGATGTCAAAGCTGTTGAAATTCTGTCTAGTGTGGAAACACTTAAGATAACTTTTGATCCATAAAGTGCAGAATTTCAGACCACAGTGCTTTGTGAGTAACAGTAACAAAAAGAATTACAGTAAAAGAAACTCCCCTGTGTCAGTTCAAGCGGCAAACCAGAAAAGTTACTTTGCTTCAAAGTAGCCCAATCTCCTTCATTAGGCTACAATGTAAACTCAAATTAACACACACCGGACACTGTTCTGAGTATTTGTGGAGGGGAAGTTTCTCAGAATGTACTGCAGGACTGCCCACCGTAACTGGTGTCCTCCTCTAGCATGGAAAATCCAAAGTTTTATCAATCTCAGAGTGTATAAAACAAGTGACTAGTGGGGACATTCCACATGCAGGTACAGCTTGCCTTATGCTCTTATTCCCTCTGCACTGACCCCAGGCTCTGTTGACCCAAGGAGATAGAGCTGATCAGGAGCTTTTCACATGGCACCTACCACAAAGCACCCTTCACCGTATTGCCTCTACTCTTGGCAGTCTTACAGTTGAACTTTAAAAGGTGATGTTTGCTTTTCTTTTCAGAAAAACTGCTAAGTGTCTTCAGTAGCAAGTAGAAACTTTATAAAGCTAAATTACTTGAAGAAAAATAAATCCCAGTTTTGTGGATATAACGCTTCCGACCTCCTGCCTAACATTTATTCTAAAATCAAAAAAGGCCCTAGAGCCCACGGGTGAACAGAGAAACCTTGCAGCATGTACAGAAGCTAATCACAGTTGTATACATGTCATGATTTTAAGAGGAAAACATACAACTCTTCTGACAAGCAATCTTCCTTTGAGGATGGTTTGTTATCAGTGTTCAAGACGCTTATGGTATGAATCGCCAACCGAAGCCTCCCACCTGCTCTCAACCTCTGGGACAGGGCATATAAAGAAGAACTACAGAAGTGTATTTTTTACCAACACGGTCTATGTATGTAATACTTATGCTTTTAATATCACTGTGGCTTGTATCCATCTATATCTGTAGCAGGAGCTTATTCTTTCAATAATACAGAACAATACAAACACCTGAACAAGGAACCTGTGTTCCTTCTAAACCTTTTCTTTCTACTTATCTGCAGAGTTAACATACAAGTCCATCTCACTCCTACAGTACAAACTAAACATCAGCAGGTAGAATAAGGAGAGAGAAAATTAAAATGTCTCATAGCCTTCTTACTTGCTTGGAAGCTTCCACAAGTTCTGATGGTGGAATAAATGGACTATAAAATGGTATACAGTATATAACAGTCCCCCTCAGTAATTCAGTGTTAACATAAACACACCAAAACACATTGAGTTGTGTCATATGCTAGAAATACAGCAAATTGCAGGGCTTACTTGACATGCCACCCATTTTAAGTCCCAGCAGGCTGCTTTGTGCATGAAAAAAATTGAATTCAGCTATTCAGTAGGTTCAGAAAAAAAAAAAAAAATCACTCACATTACAACCATTTCTATTTCACCAGAAATGCCCAGCTATTGGTGTGACAGATTTGTACAGCATTGAACTTGTAAAGGAAACATTTGAATAAGCAAACTGACTTGCTTGCTTTTTTGACAATCATTTTTTGCTACTGAGCTTTCAAGTCTGCCTGTGTCACTTTTATCTGAAAGCCCAGCACTGATTCACTAGAAGTGACAGAACTCTAACCAAGCATTTGATTAATGTAATAAATTTGAGTGGTTTTAAACAGGAAAGACTGAATTATTTTTCCACAACTCCCTCGCATGAAAAATAACGCAAGCCTCTGCTTAAAAAATCAGAAGCAGAACTCCTTGATAATGTTGTACATTCTGCTCTGAGATGACCTTCTCAAAAAAAAGAAAGAAATTGCTTTTACCATTTTGTTTCCTGAAATACAGAATTCAGTCTAGTAGAATGAAGGGCACCATTTGGATGGCTTCCTGAAGCAGAAGGCTAAACAACACGGAAGAGTTTTTAAAAGTCCTGTTCTTGCAATGCAGTATTTCAGGGCCTGCATGTTTGAGTAAGTAGCTCTGCTCACGCATTCTTAGGGTAAATCTGGATGCAGAGATCAAATTAAGGTTGTTCTTAGGAAAATATCACCCCTTTTTGACATTTTGCTTGTTTATTGTTGGCGGTATCATCTTTCTCTTTTGCGATTCTCTAGATCTCCAAAAGTCTACAGTAGTTTTGCAATGGTGGCTGGAAATTTCTAGACATTAAGAAACTGATGTCCTTGTAAGGCTGCCAGTAGTGTTGCATCACGCATACGGCAGCACGAAACTGCATGGCACTATCAGTAATGTTTCAAAGACATCCTTTTGCTTATCCTGTCAATATAGGCTTGACCTGAAATAATCTTCCTATTTCAGTCCCAGCCCCACAAAAAAAAAAAAGCACCTGGATCATGACTGTCAGCACTATGTCCTACAGGTCTGCAATGCACACTACTTTGTCCCTGCAATGGACTGCTGTTGTGAACAAATACATGGATAATCCATTCTTCATTTTGAAAGCCCTTTTAAATAGATGCTTGTTTGTTTTTGACTTGTGTGCTGCGAAAGATGGTTCATTGCATCTATACACTGGTTTAAAAATAGATGTAATGTAGGTTGGAAAGGATGTCTGGGTGAAGTGTCACAGTGCTCATCACTCCCCACTCAGCATGTATCTTGACACGAGATACTCTTTTCTCTTCACTGTGCATGTCTAAGAGCATGGCTTTGTCCTCTGCAAAATCTCTCACTAGGTAATTAAAAAGCAGCAATCAGACCACTCATTGTCTCTTTCACACTGAACAACCTAGCTCTCTAAGCCTGTTCTTGTATAACATGTATTACAGTGCCCTAGCCAGCTCACTGTCTCTCCCTTGCAGTCTAGTTTGTCAATCCTTTGTACCAGAGGGTCCAAAAGTGGACGCCGTACTCCAGATGTGGCCTCACAAGTACCAAATAGAAGGAATCAAATCACTTCCCTTAACCCACTGGTTGCATTCTTGCTCCTGCAGTCTGGTATGTGGTTAATGGCACATGTAATGGTAACAGGTCACTATTAACAGAAAGCTCATTTGAAAAGGCTAAGTGGCTGCCATATTACTCCACAACTGCCATCAGATCGCAGGACTAATGACGATGACACAAAAACTAATATCAAAACCAAAAAAACAAACAACTTCCACAAGTCCCACAACACTGTCAGAAATAATTTATTGAATGCTATGCTTTTTATTAAAAAAGAAAAAGCACCTTTACTTGGAAACACTCTGGAGAAATGCTTGTCTGTCACTTAAAGAGACCTTTAACTGAGACAGCTACCATTAAAAAGATTGTTTACTATTTGCCTGTGAAGAGGTTTCACTTTACAGCACATCTTTCAAATGGTGCTCCTGCTAAAATTGCCAATAACTTGTGATGCTTGTAGTTGAAGTATAACACTGATTAAAGTTCAGTCTATGCCTAGGTTTTAGCTTCTCCTCTCATCCCAGCCCTGACACTGCCTGACATGTAAGGTCAGGATTCTGTCTCTCATATAAAAATTTGTGTCTGCTTTTTATTTTTTATGTTCCATCTTGTTGCACCAGTTGATAAAATTCTAGTGAGTAACAATACCAAGTTCACTGTGTGCCCACCACATATACCACGTTATGCCCGTGATCTTACTTTTGGCCTTTAGGTCTTAGCACACTGAGCAGTACTGTAGCTATTAACCTGCTGCAAAAATAATGATTAAGGAAGGTTTTTCCAAATTACAGTGTGATCTAACAGTCACTTGGCAACACATGAAGTGCTACATTCTCAAACGGACACTTCCCTATCTGCCCCAGCTGAGGTTTAGACTATCTCTAAACAGAAAGCTAATTGCATTTTCCAGGAGTATTTAATAAAAGTGGAGAAGTATTTGCAACAACAGCATTAAAACCAGAGAACTATATAGGCATTCCTCTTAATTCTTATTTCTGCTGGCAACAGTGAAATTCCCTTCAGGTAACTCATCAGACCTTCAGATTCTGATTACAGGATTGTAATAACAGTAGCAGTCATGTAAAACAAAAAACAACAAAAAAATCATGGAAGGGGGCAGAATCCACTTCTGTACTTCCATTCCTCTAGAAGAGTCAAACACTGTGACTACTTTATGAAGCATGCTTACCTTGGTCAGTGTTCTTTTGAGGACGGAGAATAAAAGGGCTTGATCCCACTTCTAAAGTTTGCCAAACACCTTGGCAGAAATTATGTGCTCTAGGTGAAGAAAGCTGGACGTGCCGAACTTGACTAGGACTCTGCCTGAGTAGCTGACTTGGAACGATCTCTGAGGTTATATCTGCCTTTCGTTGCTCTGGCCCATGATTTTCAGTAGAGAAATCCAGCTGAACCTGTTCAGATTAAAACACAATCTTACAGAGATACACACTTTTCCTATGAAAAGCATCTGAAAATGAGTTAAATCTCATAGTGGTATCTTGGTCTTGGAAAGACAGAAGGTTTTGTCATGAGGCAAGACAAAATAAAATTATTGGTTTTAATTTTGAAAGTTTGTACAAGAAGATTAATTACAACGCCATTAAAGTGACTGAGAAACTCTAGTTTATTAAGTGTTAACAAATACTATTTTGTACTGGAACAACGCATAAATTTAAAAAATACGTATAGTTTTAAATCTTCCAGGAGATGACTGTTGAGCAACTGCAACTGAAAAATCCAACTGAAGACAAATTACATTGATGATAAAACTGCACCATACCTCAGCAGATGGCAATTCCATTTCTTCCCCACTGCTGCTTGGAGCTGCTACTCTCTTTAAGCTTGGGCAGGCAATTAGAGAAGAGATCCTTGAGGGATGGTGTTGCTTTGCATACTGCAGCTCCTAATATGAAATATTACATTAACAAAAATAACTCAGAGTCTCTAGAAAGACTACATTTATAGCTCGGTTAGCTGTTACACTGCTAGATTTTAAAAGAATCAGTTATAAATAGCATTAAACAAAATCATATTCCCTTCAGTTCAACAGGGCCAAACTGCTCTCCTAATAAACCTCCTACTAAAGCTGTTCAAATTCTACATGTCTTGCTGCCATTACTATCATCCTGCTTGTTATTCAAGTTTATACTGTCAGGGCCATTTTTCACTTTTGCTTTACCAATTATTAAATTACAGGAGAAAAACTCCCAGAGAAGTCTTGAAATAAATAAACAAAAATTTTAAATCATGCAGTTATTAAAAAAGTACTTTGTCAACAACTAAAAATACCTAATTACCTAACCAAGTTTCACCAACTTTCAACATGTAGCTATTAAAGTGAGATTTGATGAAAAGTGAACAACTTCAGCCCTGTCAAAGGAGAGGAAAATAAGCATCAAAGTCTTTTGCTGTGTATTTAAGAATAAAGAAACAAAATACAAGTCCATCATGTAAAGTAAATGACACCAAAATCTCTGAGGGTAGGATAGTAATAAATTCTCTGTTTTTGGTAAGGATGACCATGGGAGTGAACATAGCCTGGCTATTAAGAGTAATTGCCTAGAAGAAAACCACCCAAACTAGAATAGCAGTGTTTAGAAGCTCAACCTGGAACTCAGCATTAGTGCAGGAGCTGAAGCCTCAGCAGGTATGTGCTGGGTAAAGAGCAGCCTGGAGTGAGACTACTGAGGATGAACAGCTTGGATATAAGAATGGCTATACTTCTTCCTACTCTGGGCAAATTCCACCAGTAAAAGAGGTGACCCTAAAGGTTCCGGAGTTGGAAAGATCCTCAGTGATACCCACTTCAACCATGACCTCCAAGCAAGCCATGAGCTGAAGAGGTTGGACTGCTCCTGGAGTTTAGCACACCATCTGGAAAATCACAGTCAAATGCTAGCTCTTCAAGAGCTGTGGACACCTTGTATTTTAAAAATCTGTTTATTCTTACAAAAGCAAGAGCGATCTTTAATCATTTTAAGAACATGGGAGACTTGAGATGTTGGAAAAATAGCAAACACGGTACCCAATTCATGAAAAATAAGGCAAGGGAAGACTGGGGTGGATAGACAATGAATATTTCTTGGTCTCAATTCAAGAGTCAGGTAAGTCTAAGATGGGATATGGAAGAAATAAAAATTAAAGAGGGGGAGAAGGCAAAAAAAACCAAACAAACTGTAAAAAAAGTGGGTTTGAGCAGTGGCAATTTTGCCCGAATCTGGAAATCACTTTTATGTATGTTTAGTATAAGCATTTAGCTTATCTTTTTCAGACCTTGATCCAAGCAGTGCATAGATGAAACAAGCAGACTATGAAAGGTCTACTCCGATGCTTTGCTGAACCCTAATCTCCTTTGTAAAATTATTCCAAAAAATCCCACAAATTATGTAAGAGCTTAAGAAACAACTGAACTGAAAGTTCAAGCGAACAAAGAATGACGAGCTTGTGACTTAGTAAGATGCTCACAAGCATCCTGAACAAATTACATATCCACAAGCAATTCCACAGTAAGTTCATCTGTTGGCAGACCACTTTCCGGGCTTCCTGCACTTAACAGCTGCCTCATCTATTTCCTTCTGAAACCCCTCAAGAGGGGGATGAGAATCATATGCTAGGTCTGTCATGTAGGACCAGAGTTCACCTTTTCACCTTGAAGTTTTACAAGAAGTTCAAGATCTCCTGCTCCAGAAGTAGCCCATACCACCGTCCGATGAGTCACTGATATGCCAGCAAGGCTATTTATTTAATGGTCCCTAATTCTTTCCTCTGAGGACCTTCCTCATGCTATAACAGGAGGCAAATACTTTTTGTCACAGTGCTGATGTGACAGCTCTTGATCAGGTCCTCAGACTGTCAGTGGAAAGTTGTGAAAGTGTGATGCATTCCCAGCTCTGTTCTCATGAAGCTTGAATAATTTGAGCTCTCCCAGCCTCGGAACCCAGATGGATTTCACTGTGGTATGCCCTAACCAGTATTTTTGATGCCCTCACTAATACTTTTGATGACAAAAGAACAGGGTTAGATAAATTTGGTGACATATACTGTCCTCCGGCTCACGCTGCTACCTCACTGACCTGTTACAGTTCTCAATTTCCACTATCTTAGACTATTTGCTCTACCTAAGGAAGAATAAGTCTCCATTAGCCCTGTAAAGGTACACCAGATGGTATTCACAGTTTATCACTGTCTGATGGACAGTTTACAGTGTTTGCTCACACTGCAACCTTTAAAATGTCTTCATTGACTAATGAGCAGTAAAGAAGAACAGGGGCTTATTTTCACTCAAGCAACCTGTTCAAATTTGGTTCTAATTGACTCTAACAGCACAGCCTTTTGGACTTCAGGTGACGTCTCTTGATCAAACGGGAGTGCCCCTCCTGTTGGGCATCTTCTGCTAGCAAGATGCCAAGAGAAGTTCAAGCACCTGTGATAGGATGTGCAAACATAGTGTTCTTCTTTAGTGCAATCTGATAACGTGATAGGATTATCTCCTGTGCAGTTTCATATCATCGCAGAGATTTTAGTATGTAAAAAGAGGATAAACCTTAGTAATCCTCAAAAAAGGCTCTCAATCTGTTCTTGATTTCAGTTAAGAGAATTAAGAATGAATAAAAGGGAGAATTAAAAATAAACAGGATCCTTCAGAGGACATTAGCTTTAATTCAGTTGATTTTTTCCTCAAAGGCAGAGGAGATTGCAGTTTCAATCTAATAGGCAGAGGGTGACTGCTTGGAAAACAGCTTGGGAGAAAAGAAACAGGAAACCTGGTGGACTACAAATTGAACATGAGGCAGCAATGCATTCTTGAGGCCTCTGGCCAACAGGATCCTGGCTGCATCAGGAAGAGCACTGCCAGCAGGTCAAGGGATGTGATTATTTCCCTCTACCAAGCACTGGTGCAACCACACTTAAAGAGTATGGTGTCCACTTTTGGGATCCCCAGTACAAGACAGACATGGACATGCTGGAGCAAGTCGAGCAAACAGCCACCAAGATGATCGGTGAATAGGAGCATCTGATGCATGAGAGGTTGGGGAAGCTGGCCTTGTTTAGCTGCTAGAAGAGACAGGTCAGGTGTGATCTTTTCAGCATGGATGAGCCCTTGACAGGGATGGTGGGAGAAGGTAAAGATGACTGAGCCAGTCTCCTTTCAGTGGTATACAGTGGAGGAATGAGAGGCAAGGGGCACAATGTGAAGTACAGGACACTCCACTTAAGCATAAGGATAAAAAAAAAAACAAAAAAACAAACCCCAAAACCCAATACCATCAAGCCCCAACCTTCTCTACTGGGGAGGTGAAACACTGGAACAAGTTACTCGGAGAGGTTCCCACAGGAAGTATTTCCCCAACTGAACTTGGTTAATAATTCTACTGGAGTTTTATACCTCAGAGCAACAACCTCACCCTTTCTGAAAGAACACTGTTTACTGCCCTCAACACTACAACGACAACAAGCTGCTCTGACTCAATCCTCACAGGAACAAATCAGCTGATCGATTAAGTAAAGTACACAGTGAAATCCTGACTACCGAAGTCACTGGGAGGTCTGCCACTAACTACTAGGGGAGCCAGAATTTATCCATTTGTCTGTCTGATGAAAGCTGCAATTTAACTATTAAAAGTTGTGTTTTAATTATAAAAGGGAAGAGATTAATGGTATATCTTCCTTTCATATATAGAAAACGTGCTGTTGCAGTAATTTGGACACCCCACCACTATGGCTATTTGGAAAGATGCTCACTGATTAATCATTTTGACATACTGCAATCCCTCCAAATTTTAAACATTACCTGTTTAAAACCAGGCATTATGAAGTTCATACTTGTAATTCAGGATTGCATTTATGCTGCATTAACACAAGTGTTTCTGAATTTCCTTGGACAAAAATCGTGTTTAAAATAGTTAATTTTGAAGTTCCAAATATAACCCTTTAAGTAAATGGGGTAACATCTGGCTGGCGTCCAGTCACTACTGGTGTTCCCCAGGGCTCAATTTTAGGGCCAGTTCTCTTCAATGTTTTTATCAGTGACCTGGACACAGGAACTCACTGCACCCTAAGTACATTTGCTGATGATACTAAATTAGGAGGAACTGCTGATGACCTCAAGGGTAGAGAGACCTTACAGAGAGATCTTGATAGACTGGAGAGCTTGGCAATCACCAGCTGTATGAAGTTTAACAAGAGCGAATGCTGGAGTCTGCACCTGGAACACTGTAATTCTGCATGTCTGTGTAGACTGGGGGACAAAAGGCTAGAGTGCAGCCCTGCAGAAAGATATCCGGAGGGTTGGGTTGACAGTAAGCTCAATACGAGTCAAGAGTGTGCCCCAATGGCCAAAAAGGCCAACTGTATCCTTGGGTGCATTAGGCACAGTACAGCTAATGACAGGAGTCCAAAAAAGATACCTCCTGTACTAAGCACTGGTATTGCCTCACCTTGAGAAGTGTGTGCAGTTTTGGGCTCCATAATATGAGCATATAGAGATAAAAGAATGTGTCCAAAGGAGGGCAATGAAGATAGAGAAAGGACTAGAGGGCAAGACAGGAGCAGCCGAGGGTATTTGGCTTGTTCATTTTAGAAAAGAGGAGACTGAGGGTTGACCTCATTGCTATCTACAACTTCCTTGGGGGGAGAGCAGAGAAGGGGGTGCTGATCTTTCTGGTGTCCAGTGATGGGAGGCAAGGGAAGGGCTTAGATCTGCATCAGAGGAAGTTCTTTCCTGAGAGGGTGGTCAAGCACTGGAACAAGCTCCCCAGAGAGCAGTCATGGCCCCAAACCTCCTGCTGCTAAAGAAGCATTAGAATGACGATCTTAGAGACATGATTTAAGTTCTAGGTTGTCCTGGGGGGAGTCAGGACTCAAAGATCCTCATTGGTCCCTTCCAGCTCGGGATATCCTATGATTCTATGAAATCTTCCAAGGCACCAAAGGTTGCTTTGTGCTAAAGTCAGTAAAAGACATTCAAATGTAGAATTTCAGGAAAGTTATATTACTGGAATTAGAACTGCCTTAATTGCTCATTATCTCTAGATTTCTGAGGGTATATCATTACCTGTGCTGTAAGCCTGTGCTGTAGATGCTTTAAAGCTGACAGCTGACACTGGGTTCTTCTGACAAGCTCTCTTGGAAAAAGACTACCAGAGGCAATGCAAACTGTGCGGTGCTTAGAGCTAACAGGATGCCAAAGTCCTATAAAGGAGAAAAAACACTGAGTAAGGCATTCTCTGTTGTTCTTTTGTCATCAATATCGCATTCCCAGGAAGTGTTTATAGTGGATATGAATCAACCACAGAAGACAGGCCTTCTCATTGCAGATGGATTCAGTGCTGTGTGGAAACAGGCCTTGTGATTTTTTCCTTTGCTTCACTTCCAGAGCAATTGTTGCATGGAACTTAAATGTCCACAGGGAAATCATCTTACATGATATATATTCCTGATTCAAGTTTACCCTATAGTGGGCTTATTCTGCTTTCTCTTCCACTTTCATAAAGCATTAGTTTTTATTCAAAGAGATAAAACTACCTCTTGTCTGCTCTTAAAAGAAGTCTTAGTTCATCTTCTAGTTTCCACACCAACATCTAAGCACCAGGGAGCCCTTCATCTAAGATGTTCGTCAACAAAACGTTGTTCTATGTTAGCATCTCCTGTCACAGAATCATCTTACTTGCAACAATTAGTGCTGCAGTTTCACACAAACTATGCAGCTCAAGAATCAGTCAGGAGCAGCACTTGCTTTCATATTAAAGCCTAGCTCTCTCCAGCTCAAAGGATGAACTGATTCCCAGGTTTTATTCTAAATATATGTTATCACTGTTCTGTAGAATAAATTTACCTTCCTCGAATGACATTCCAAGTTCTGCCCTAAGTCTGTTTCCCATTTCAATCAGCTGCTGCTTCTCTTGGCTCAGAATTGAGATTTTTCTTGCTGCTTCCTTCAGTTTATTCTGCAGTCCTCGTAGAGTGCAGCTGACATCATACCGAATACCAGCACCAGGACCTACATCGGGTAACTGTTGTCCAACATCTACCATCTTTTCTTCAAGAGCTTTGGGGTTTGGCTCCTGAAAAAAAACAAACAAACAGATAGTGCATATAATGAATATTTTGAAAGTGTGGTCTGCAGGTTTAGAGATTTGTAAAAATGTGAGTTAGAAACCAGCTGAAGAAAAAAATATAGCATTGAAGTCTATAGTCCATTTTTGAGGGTCCATTTTCAAGATTTTGTTAGCAATATAGGGCAAATTAAACCATGGAACAAAACACTGTAACAGTCTGGGACGTTCCCACAAACACTGTTAACTGTAAGTGTAAAATAATACACATAGGATGAACATTATCAGAGAGCAATTAATTTTAAGATAAAATGCGGAAAAAAATGCTTTACAGCAGCTAGCAAGCAGCCACAAACCCTTCTTTGTGTATTCACTGTGTGCACATGCAGATACGGGGTAGGTATGATTTAAAATGTTCTTTTAAAGACAAAGGCTGCAGAGTGAAAGGCAAAGATTCTACAGTTGTTTTTGTCTCTGCAAACCTAATTGAGTCCACTTGCACATATACATTATGACAAAGTATCTACCCAATAGACCTTGTTTTTCAAGAGCTATATACTGTCCTCTTTCAGCCCCCTCACTACAGAGGCAAACTAAGGGGGCTGAAAGCCTTGATGCCTTACTACAGAGGAGACTTTTCAATATCCTTTTAAATACTCCTCATTCATTGAATAAATCACCTCCCTATAGACCTTTTAAATACTACACATTGCCATGAGTATCTAAATATGTCACATACACTAAACCCCTAATTTTACAAAACTGTCGCCCACCTATATGTTTATTCTCCTCTAAATAGAAGTGTGCTACACTATAATTATGCACTCCCAATCAGTTTTCAACTAAATCACTCTGAATGCTGCAATTCAAGGAGTACACGCTGAAAAGAATTATCCATACTAACAAAAAAAAGCCAACCACCATTGCCTTAGTGTGTCATGCAGCTCCTGTTCCCTTATTTCTTTGGACAGTTTTACCATAAAATAGGAGAACATACATAGAAGGCATATAGGTTCACAAACACTATGAGGGAGTAAGATGGAGAAACTAGTGCAACACTAGAATCTAAGAAATATTAAGACAGACACCAAAGTGAAAGAAGAAAGGAACACCACTTTGGCATACATACAGCAGTTTATATCAAAGCAATTAATCTATGCAGCCACAGATTATTACATTCCTTATTAGCCTCCTCATACGAACAGCGAAATTAACAGTGAGGCTTAACAGAAGAGAGGTCCAGGCAATGACTAACTACTGCACCACCAGGTGTCACACTATGAATCACCTTCACTGTACCAAGAAACAAAACTGTATCACATGACTGGGGCAGGAATACCATTTGCTTAGACTTCTATTTTTCCTGAACTTTTCACAAAAACATTCAACAGTGTTACACAGAACAGTTTTTTTCAGGTGACAGATTGCAAGCTGTAGAGTTAGGAGTGGAACTTGGAAATCTTTTTACCTTTAGAACCATGTCCAGAGTAAAGCTCTACAATATAAAAGAGGGAAAACATAGAAAAGATGGCTACTAAAAAAAAAAAAAAAAAAGGTGGAAAAACTCTTGTCAGAATTGATATGAAGAGGGAAGAAAAAAATACACATACAGGCAAAAGTCTACATGCCTATTTTACTAGTTTCCACAATAAACTTTCCTCTTTTTATTTAGCTGTATTTTAGCTCTGGAGTCTATAATTTTGAGATTACTGTCCCAGAACCTCTGTTATATCAAATGGAAAAAAGAAAACTACCAGTGTGGCTTCCTGTACTGACTTCACATCTGCACCCCATGTTTAGTTACCGTTATTGCTCAACAGATTCTAAACCCACAAGATAAAAGTAGTTTTGCCTGTAATTTGTCATGGCTTTAAATGCATCCTTAGCATGCAATTAATAAATCTAAGAGGCACAGAGACAGTGTAGAAGAATGTTAAAAAATAAGCACTTCTAAAATCTGGTAAGGGATTCTAATGAAGATTTGCCCTTTGTAACATATTCTCGGGTCTGTTTTCAGCTGCCAATCTTCACCTAAGAAGGTTTGTTATGCAATAAGGAACAAGAAATAGACAGAAGAAGTAGACAGGAAATGATAGTTCAGAATCACTGAAGATGGCCTTAAGTACAATTGCAGCATTTCGTTCGCTTCAAGTTTTGGCCTGCGCATCTGCTATTTACTACGTGCCCATACATACAGAGCACAAGTAATTTCACATTTCACACTGAAGATGCACATTGCTGCCTGCAAAATGCCCTTGTTCTCATATCCAGCCATGAGCAATCAACCACAGTTTAGCATCGTGAAGCGAAGGATTAATCTCTGGCACTGGGAATGTTCACTTCCTATCTTACTGTGTCCAAAGCAAAGCCACTCTGTTAAGGTTCTGTTCCCACTTAAAGAAATTCAATTAAAAAGAAAAGGCATCTTGGGCAGTAGTTTGTAAACCATTTTCTGCAACAAAAAAGAATATTTGGTATTCAGTTTTCACCTAATTCTGCAAGCGGCCAAAGATGAAAAATGAATCTGTGTTGTCTATACTGGCACACAGTGATTTCTGAAATATGGTCTGACAGCAGGAGCAAACAAATCTTCTGTACTCAGCAAAAAGATACGACTAAGATTAAACAAGATCTGCGCCTGGTGGGTCATGCATGTTTTCACACAAGGCTCCCAAGGCTCCAAAGTTTTATTTAAACATTGATATTGTTTCAGTTGTTAAAGCTCTTACCTTTTAACGTAATAAGCACCTCTCATCCTTTTTTCATTACTTAGCTATTATTTCATTTTCTTGAACTTAGATGGTTACTGGTGAGTCTTAACAGTAAGATTAAAGCATAAAATAGATATTGGTAGATTTTACAGATGACTTGAAAATTAGAGAACTTATTTTTTAATTTTACTTTGTCTTATAAATTTAGACTCCATTTACTACACCACAAAATCACTGGGAGATAGGAAGGGGAGAACATAATGATTTACTGCTTAACATAGTATCAGACATTTGTCCCAGCTTTCAATTCCCTTATTATTTTTCCAAGAGATGCCTCCCTCACACTTTAATGCTGATACTGTTCCTACCCTTTAAAATAATACAATAGGAATGACATTTGTAAACCCTAGAACTGAGCAAAAATCCTCCCAGAGCCAGTGAGCTTTTCCTTCACGGGTGAGGAGAGCTTTGAAGCAATGCTGGCATTCAGTTATTTCCACTGGTCCTACCAAGCCATTCCCCAGCAGCCTACGGGGCACATACAGGAGTCCACTGTGGCCAGCTGTCCCAAGGGCAGGACCTGGGGGTTGGCGAGTGGGCGGCTGTGGCTGCTGGCCCCACGCGTCTGGTGGAAGTGAGCAGTGACAAAGTTCTCCTGGAAAAAGCCAGCCACCCCCTAACTAAGCATACAATCTCATCGGTGTACTGATCTCCAGGCAAGGCTTCACAGGACCTTCCCTTCAGAATCCAGTAGTGACACACTATCTACAGTTTCATCTCTAGTCACCTTCTTATAAGGCATGGTGAAAGATTTTTGGTATTATACAAAAAGGCCAAAATGTGGATTCACAATGGAAAACTCAAAGAGGTGACAGATGGTTGTTTAAGAATTTTCAAGTGGAAACAAAACCCAAAACATCAAGAAGGGCTTGAAAAAAAATCAGTAGCGACTTGTGCCAGGGAATACTAGTCAACATTTATTACCTAGAAAGAATGAGCATAAGTTTGGCTGAAAAAAATCATTGCTGGCTCTCATGTAAGTTACATTGAGTACTAACTGACCACATAAGCATATATTGCTTCAGATTTAACTATTTATTCAAAGAAAAATAATATGCTATGTATAAATTACACACACTTGTGCATACAGATATTTTAAGTAGCTTAAACCTCTTCATACCTTTTCCATGTCTGTATTTACTACACAACCCGAGATAGCTGAGCTAACTTTGATATTGCTCAGAGTGGTCCCACTTGAAATTCTGTTTGTGCACAATGAACCTAAAAGAGAAGAGGAGTGTAATATGAATGTCTACGTATTTATAGAGAGTTTAGGCTTTCATAAGCAGCAGCTGCGTTGGAGCTTAGTCTCATTAATATACACGTACACTACTTCAGGAGATCCATCGTAAACAGAGCTGAAAAACTATAGAAAATAGTACGGTCTCATGACACACAAACATCAGCCAGCCAACAAATACAGAAGTGACTAGAGGTGACACATTAGAAAGGTCAATTTGTGAGTAAGGAGCACAGAGAAATGTAAATTTTTATTTCTTCTAATACTGCATTATTGAATCATTCTTGAGAAACTAGCAATACTGAATATAACAAGAATAATTAAGGACAGTAGCTTCTTTCAATCACAATAGGAAAAAAATCACCAATAAATGGAAGTTCATCCCCCAAAATTAATATTTTCATTCCAGTAACACCATGAGTCTGAACATACTGATGTAGATGGACAAGACAGGAGAAAGAACAGATGACCTTCTGGAAACCAGAAGCACCCCTCCAAGTCACTCTCCCTTTCTCTTAAAAAAAAATCAGATTTAACACTGTCATCTGTTTTGATTAATATAATTTCTGTACATTTTTAAAAGGGATATAAGAAAGATTATTTTAGCTGTATGAAGTATTTCAGCCATAAAGAAAATGGATAATACATTTCTGAAAACTCACGTATATCAGCTGACAAGGATTATGGCTTCTCTTGAACACTGCTAAACTCTAGAAGTGGTAAATATTTTACTTACTGGACTGTAACATCTTCAAAAAACAGTGTACTAACTTTAGCTGCCTGTGACAAAAAACTATGCTTGAGCTTGTTTTTTTTATTTAAAATTAGTATTTGCTTTAATTGGTTATTAACAACTAATGATTAACAAAACTAGAATATGTATTAAAAATGCCTGCACCCTTAATTAGCTCATGATTTCATGCTACTATACAAATGACAGTTTAAAAGTAATTCTGCTCACTGCTTAGCACACAAATCCAGTCTCACTGCAAAACTACAGCAGTGAAGTGTAACGACAGTGGAACAGTTGGTACAACAAAATACCTTTCATCAAACCTACCTTATTTTTTCTGAAGTACAGAAAACAACGCATGGTGGCTCTGGAATAGTTTGAAGCAGTTAGAAATTAAATGTTTACATAGATGAGCCACAGAGATGTATAAAGCAGCTATCTACCTGCACTTACGTAACTGGTAAAAGGTGCTAAACACAGGGCCACTGATTCCACAGAAGGAAAAGATGTCCTTGAAAAAGTTATACCTCGCCTATTTTTTTTATAAACCCAAACAGATCAGAGATGGTTATTCCATTGCCAAGTTACAGTTGATTTCCTTTCCTTTTTTCTCCAGACTTCCAGAAGTCACAAGAATGTTTATGTGAAAAAAAAAAAAAAAATAATCTGGTTTTGGTTCTAAAAAGGCCTGCATCAGAGCAAATCAAAACCAAACAACAATTATTCAGAACTTACTACAAAAATGTATCTAGTTGTAATGGACATACCTTCTGCAGTTTTGTGGGTTTTTTAAAATATTATCAGCTTTGACTTTCCCATGAAAGATAATGGAAAAAAGTAACACTGAAGGTGTAAGATGTGATATAATGAAATGTTTCTAAGGGACACTAAAAACCACCCAACCAATTTGTGACAATATCTGGTAAAGGGAGGCATTTGAAAGTATTACGTATTTTTAATGTTGAGATGTTTTATAATTTTTAGCTGACCCAAATGCTCCCTGGTAAACATACTAACAAAGAAGGGCATCTCCTTAGTGCTCAGCCTTCTTAGGCAGGACAAAGACAGCCTGATGAGCACGGGACAAAGAAACTGTGGTAACAAACTGACTTTCCAGGTAAACAGGAGTCTGGAACAGATACCTGCAACTATGCCCACTTACATATGTACACAAAAAAAAGTATAAAAAGTAACTTGCTAGCTATTCAGAATGAATATCTGCAAGAGCTGCCCTGCACATGATCTCCTGGACAGACCAAACCCTCACTGAGGATGCCTGGCTGACTCCAGACTCAGTGATGTGGATGATCTTTGAAGGGAGACATTTTTCCATCACTGACTAGCCACATTTCTGGGAGCAGCCTGGTAATTGTTATGCCTGTAACACCTCAAGACGTGGACCTGTTAAAGTGGGGATCCACAAAAATTATACCTCTCCTATGAATAAATTTGTTATGATGAGGGTGGTGAGACACTACAACATGCTGTCCAGGGAAGTTGTCCATGCCCCATCACCGGCAGCGTTCAAGACTGGGTTGGATCAGGTTTTGAGCAACCTGATGTAGTGAAAGATGTCCCTGCCTACGGCAGGTGGGATTGGACTAGCTGATCTTTAAAGGTCCCTTCCAACCCAACCCATTCCGGGGTTTTAGGATTCTACATACTTGCTTCACTAGTTAGATTTCTGTAGTAACTTGTAATAGGCACAGATTTGCTTTACTTTTGCAATATATATAGACATTTGCTTTCCTAGTGGTAATTTTGTAGTGACTGAGTGTGTGTGTGTATACATTTCTTTTTACTAATAGTAGCTTTGAGTAATTTGCAATAGAGAAATTCCCAGAACCTCAGACCTCCGTGTGCTTGCATACTGTGGAATCCTGAGAAGATTACAGTCACAATCTTGACACACCTGTAGGTTGGGTAGCCCTCATCGGCTGGGACCACTATACTTCCCTAACTGAATTTAGGGTTCTGCGGCAAGCATCGTCACCTTGCTCTGCAAGCTGCCTGTATTCTGTCAGAGGAAGAGAAGACAATATCTGCTCATCAAGACTCTCCATTTCTTTCCTCATTTGTGCAATAGCAGCCCGAAGGTTGGCATTCTGCTCCTGCAGCTTTTTTATTTCCAAGGTAGGAATATCTTTGCTCAGAGAACTTTTATAATCACACTGAAGTATCTGTAAAATAAAAGCACATACAACATCAACCCTTCATTAATGAGCAACATGTATTCTCTCCACAACACCACACATAGATGCAATATTTCAAATCCATGAACAGACTTGAGAGAAAAGAACCATAGAAAGAAAAGAAATATAGCTGCTTATTCTGGGGATTTGTCAGAATATATTTCATTTTTACAGACTTCCAGATCTGGAGATGCTGAAAAAACCCAGGTTGCCAAAGCTGCTTTAACTACTGGAAAAAAAACTCATTTATGATTGTAAAATATTAGCAGCTTGCTTATAGAGTAACATATCTCTGAATCATTCTATTTCTTAAATTTTTGAGGGGGAATTGTCCAGTATTTTCTTCATGGGCTGCACACAGCCTTAAAAATTATCTTAGAGATTTAATTTGGAAAGATACTCCTGTATGATTAAAGTTATGGCCTAATCCTGTGTGAATGAAAGTTATGGTGTAAATAGGACAAGAGTAAGGAATGTTCTAGACCACAAACTTTAAGAACTGCTTTACTCTTTTTCCACCAAAGGTTGCTAGCTGAAGAATCCAGTTCTTGACAACAGTCAGCAGTGTCTGTTTAGTAAAAATATAGGGAAAAGGACAAACACAGAAATGCTTCCTCTCATGTGCCTCCTCAATTTCCAGATTTGCAACTTTGGAGGAGGAAAATACAACCCAAATGTGACAAAAACCTCCAAACATGCAGATATTGACTGGAAAACCTATTTCCTGGACACTTGAAATTCCACTGCAATCATCAGGAAAAACAAAAATGTAGTAGGGCCAATGTGATAAAAGGATCAGGATATTAAGGTGCTGACATTAATTACTTCTGCTGGTTTTTCATTCAAAGCGTGTCTGCAAACATTTTAAAAGAAGTTACATCAGACTAGTGGCAGCGTATTTTAACTCTGGTTTCATGCAAACAGAGAACGCAGAATTTAGATTCCACCCCTGTAAAAATCCTCTCTAACTGATGGAAACATTTGCCATCAGCCATTTAAGAAATTCAGATACTATTTGGTACAGGAGTACCAACTGAGGAATATACACTCCTACCATCACTACAAGAATCATAATTTACAGACCCTCAGACCAGATGTTTTAGAAAAAAAAGACAGTCTATATATTTGGAATATTTGCATCAAATACAGATAATTCGTGTTTCTGAGCTTCCCTCTCCTCCATGTTTCTTTGTATTCAACCCCAATCTTAAACTGTTGAAAAGTAGCAGTTCTGCCTCAAGTGGAAAAGGCAATCCATGAGGCCCTGCACATGGAACACACACCAGCAAAATACTTCAGTCTCAACATTTATGCCTTGCAGACCCTCAAACACCACTCATTTTCTGTTTTCTCCATCATTCCCCACTTCCCTGAGTCCCCTTATTTCCCCAGTTGTAAGCCTGTTCTGTGAGTGGGATCTGAAAGTGTGATCTGGTCTTCAAATAAAATTTCCCTGTCATAAAGACAGTGGCTGCCCTACAGCCTCTTTCCCTTGGGGTTCTTTCTGTTCTAACAGTACTGGGTATTCAGAAGATGAGAATAATCTCTGTTATGCTTTTACACTCTCTCCAAGGCTGTTACAGGTGAGGAGAGGGGAAAGACAGGCTGCAAAGCCATGAAGGGAAGGGCACCACTAAGTACCAACATATCACCCAGGTGTGTTCTGAATTTTGGGGCCTAGAGCTTCACCTCAACCTGCAACATCCACATGAACCATCATGGTTTGAAACAGAAATACAACTGTTCAAGATGTTTCCTAGTGGGAAAGGATCTAGACAAGAAGTCCACATAATCATCCAGAATCACTGCAAGCAATCTTTTCTTATCTGTGCACTTGTATAGTATTATTAGCATGTTCTACGTAGGCAGAAATGACCTAAGTCATACTCAAACTCAGTTACAAGCAAGATTTTCCAAGCTGGTGTGTTTCCCATCTCTACTGCTTATCTAAAGGCCAAGAATGACTACAGACACCTCCAAGGGCTCTCAGACCAATCTGAAGAAAAGACCTGTATGCTGAAGATACTGTACTAAGGTGTATTTAATCTTTCTTGCCTCAGTTATCTGAACCAGAGGCGAGACAACATACTGTGCCTTCTTTAAGAAGGCTCACTGACACGAATGTTAACCGATTTTAAACTTTGATTCACTTTTCCTCATTTGTTTGAAATTCATTTTGTTTGGAAAAATTAAGAGGAAAGGTTCTAGTTCAGAACAGTAGAATTTTTTTGGTTGTTTATTTGTTTTTTAAACAACAACCCTTTACATAACTCAGAGAGAAAGATGGTTTTGCTGAGATAGGCACTGCTTATCCTGCAGGCCAAAAGCACAAAAGACAGACATAGTGTATTAAAAACAGAAAGAAAAGTGTGACAGTGAAAACAAGGTCTTGCCAACAACAGTAACAGTTACAGTGGAAGACAACAATGAAGTGAACAGGAAAAGAACCCTTTCCCAACCCTGATTCTCTTGGTATTTGAATGATCAATTTGCAAATCAGTCCAGTTAGAAATTAAATTGGAAAGCCAACTTGCTCTGTGGTAAGATTTTGCTAGCTGTCTACTTTTGTCTAATTTATTTTAAAAAAAGGTTTTAAGCAGTATCTTTCTGCATATAATACTTGTGCTCTCAGAGACCACTAGGCTTGCTTAACATTGCTTTTCTTACCAGCAAGCTCTAGTAATACACTCGTAACTGCTCACTGTTGAGCATCTGTAGCTGCCCAGTAGGGTGCACTGCAGCACACTCATTCTTTTACAAAAGACAATTTTCGACTCATAATGCATTATCCTTCAGCATGGCTTCAGACCAGAACTATATTTGCAATTTTGAATGTATTTTTAAAAGTATATGTATATTAATAAGGAGCAACGAAAGAAAGACCAGTTTGTGATACTAAAACAAAAGACATTATTTTGATAAGCCAGCAAAGTAGTAGTTTGAAGCAATGCTTGACAATTTTATTTTAACAACTTTAAAATTTACCCTAAACTGAAACTAACATAGAGCCTCAGGAACGTTACAGAAGTTAATTCTTCCCATTCCCATGATGGTACAGTACACTGTCTTGTTCTGAAGCAACTGCTTACATGCAGCTTGCTCCCTTTGCCAGTAAGTAATGGATCAGAGCCGTAATGAAGCCTGTGACATCTAATCTATGTGTATTCCAGGCTAGATATGTCTATATTTTGAATTAAACATATGAAACAGATGAACTGCTTGAAAGAAGTCCAGTGGAAACACACCCCATAAGGTTGTCATCTTTGAATGAATTCAACCAGCTCAAAACATCAAGTGTTGTCTAACCTGTTTCTCCCCTTCAGGTAAAATACTGTCATCAAATGATGTTTGTATTGTTTGTTGTCTTGCAGCAGTCAAAGCAGAAAGAGGAGTCTTCACTTCATGCAAACTGTGGTCTGTTTTCTGTAGATCAGCTTCAACCTAGGAAGGAGGGGAGGAAAAGCAGAGAATGTCAGTATCTCAAAGACAGAAATTGTAGAGATTAAGAAAAAAAAAAAAAAAGAGAGAGAAGTAAAAAAAGTAGAAGGAAATAAAATAAAAACCTATTTTAAATCGCAAGTCAAGGACTCAAAGCATATCCCTTTTGCCTCTGCCAAAAATTGTCTTCACAGAAAAATAATTTGGCTTTGTCTCATCTTCTGTATGTGAAATGGACACAGCTGATTCATCTCTCAGATGTGTTGCTATGCTACCCCTATTGATGCCTATGAATCATTTTGTGAAGACAATGGTAAAATAAAACAGCAGAGTAAATTCCTGCATTCTAAGTTTTGTAAACAAGTGTTTCCTCTGTACCCATGAATTTACTAGGCAACTGGTCATCAAGAATTATTGTTAGAGACTATTACACGATGGGCTAAACAAGAACTATGTATTTCATTTTTCAGAAACAGAAGCTTTTACACTTCACAAAACAGGGTTTATTTTTTTTTCCCCATACAAAAACACTCCTCAGTTTTCTGGGACTAATATTGTACCCTTGATAGAGTTCAAGCTGTACTGTGATGTAAATTCTTTTTGGCCTGGGGCTCCTCTAAGAGACATCTTTCTTCTTCTGCTACAATACCAAGAGAAAAGCACTGGCATATCTTAAGCTCACTTGATTTCATTACAAGGGAGAAAAGGTTGTTATTAAAGATTCTCCCTGCACATTAATCTGGCTTCTTACCAAATATATTTGACCAGAATATATTATGCTGTGCACAATATGGAATTACTGGTTTACATATTTTTGAAAGAAGAGCAAAGTCACACCTCCCCTGAGAAACACCACGATGGAAAAACTCCGTAGCTCTTTACGCAACAGGTTGTTCCTAAAAAGTAATTTGAAATTCTTACCTGCTCTCTTGCTGAAGATAGGCTTTGTGTTATATCCTCTGATTTCTGATACTGTTTACATTCAACATTCTCACAGAGCTGTTGCCAGTTCAGATTTGCTTGCATTTTACTCTGGTCCAGAATCCATTCTCGCTCAGCTGCCAGAGACAGTTGTTGTTTATACCTATTATACACAGAACAACGCTGTTGATTTCCACAGGATAAATACTGAGAATGTTTTGTGTTTGGCTTTGTTTTTTAAATCTCAGCCTTGTTCACGGCCCTCATTTGCTTTCCTTGTTCTGTTTTCCAAGTTACCTATTTTATTCTATTCCACTCTAAGCATTTTACTGGACAAGAGCATTTTAATTGCTTAGAGCTCAGCAGTCTCCTAGGGTCTCTAGCTTTGGAGGTCATCTCAGCTCAGGCAGCATAAACTGCTCTTTGACAGAACTACTGCTCTTGGCAATACCACCCATAGCATGTTTCCCATCTGCTAAGAAAGGAAATGAGATCCATAAGAGCAAAGAATTGTCGTTGTTGGATTATGAGGGCAAAATTCCTACGCTCAAAGGCTGCCGCATATATGTACATTGAAAACACTGTGAAAAGAGAAGAGAGAGAAGGTACACAAAATGAGAATATTCAGAACGTAAGGGTTTTTGAGACAGGCCCAATTGTCACATGCATGAGCTTTTAGAACACAGAACTGTTAAGACTTCAGGGAACTCTTATGATTGGTTGTAAATGTCATTTTAGATGAAGTCTTAGTCTTTACTATTTCGTCTTTCTGGGACTTGGTCAACTGTGCCCTCAACTTCTCTTCCATGCACTGATTGAATTTGGAATTCTTTAGAAGCAAACTCCTTAAAAATCTCCATCAGATGAGAAACTTGGCCTGTTTTTAGCACTACATTTTTTTTCTTGAAGTCTACACACAAGAACAACCTCCCTCCCTTGTTAATAGTTACTTGCATAAGGTGATTAAGAAAACATGTGATGTAATCTCGGCTATAAAACTGTTGGTTTTGTTTGTTTCTTTGGGATTTTTTTGTGTTGTTTGTTTTGTTTTTTTAATTAGGCATTCAGAGGGACTTTTTCATGAGACAAATTCATGTTGTAAACCATGCCTTCACAGTCATACAAAATGCAGACCACCTAAGCGACTCTTAAGCTTCCTGGGGCCTTCTTAGATGGGCATCTGCCTCTTTCCAGGTCGGCTATGAAAAAAAGTTATTTTCTTCTGGTGTGTTGCTCCTTTTCTAGATTCCCAGATACTTTCTTTTCCATGTGATCTCATTTTCTTGTTAAAACTTGAGGAGATGTTCTATTGATTATGTCAATCATAAAACTAATGTTTGCATTCATACACTGAATTTTTGCTACAAAGTTTGTTGCAGTAACATCCATAGAATAGCCCAAGTTGGAAAGGTCATCTGGTCCATTTTTTCATGGGAAATCGAGCCCTGTCCAGTTGTGCCTTGAAAACCTCTACTGATGAAGACTCTACCCTGGGCAGTTGTTCTAGTGACTGACTGTTCTCACTGTAAAAAAAAAAACAAACAAGCAACAAAACCAAAACCAATGAAACAACAAAACAAAACAATTTTTTGTACATTGACATGAAACCTCTTCCAGTGTAACTTGTACCCATGGCCCCATGTCTTCTCCATGTGGCTCCTGGTGAAAACAGAGCCTCCATCCTCTTTGTAGGTGTCTTTTATGTAGCAGAAAACGGTAATGATTTCCCCCTTGAGTCTTCTCCAGGGAGAAAAGACCCAAGTCTTTCTTCATAGGAAAGGTTTTCCATCTCTTTGATCATCTTTGTGGCCTTCTCCAGTTTAAGTATGGGACCAGGACTGGACATAGTACTCCAGGTGTGGTATCTGTTTAACCATGAATTACTGTGAACTTTCCAGCTAAGTAAGTTGGGTACAAAATTGGTTAAGTATCACGTTCTGAATTTCTTTCATCAGAGCTTATGAAACAAGATAAATCAAGTCACTCACTTTCTAATAAGAGCATCCTTCTCCCTTAAACAAGCACTGTGACTCCATTCTCTTCTGCATAGTTCAATTTCCAGACCTTTATGTCTCATCTGCAGTTCTCTAATCTCCTCCTTCAACTTTTTAAATTGTTTGACTTGGGCTTCTTTGACCAAAGCCGGCATTGCATCATTTTCCTTCGCAGCATGAGCTATTTCTTCAAGCCTAGAAGATGTAGAGACAAAATAAAGTGAGATTTCAAGAAACATAAATACATTGGGCTTTCATACACACAAAAATTAGACACACCGGCAAAGACACCATCGAAGAAGTGTGAAATTAATTCTTCACAACCCCTATGTTTCAGAATTGTATGAAAAACTATTCATAAGGGAGCCACAGATTTTCCAGAAATTAAACTGTTGCAGTGAGCAGCCATTCAGGTGCCTAGACTGATAAAGTATTTTAAAAAGTGTTTGAGCTACTACTTCCAGGAGTTCAACTGATAAATCACAACTAAAACTTGAAAATGAGAGGATGAGTTCACAAGAGATTTTGGCTAATTGATATAATACTATGTGTCCGGTTAAGTGAAATGACTGCAAAGAAACCCAACCGCAAGCATGTAAGATGTGCTCCTTTAGTTTTAAGTCAGAAACAATGAAGATACCACATACTGGGGTAGGAAAAAAAGGGTTAAGAGCAGTAGTGTCTATTAGATGATGTGCCCTTACAATTGAGAACAGCAGTTAATCAGCTTTATTTATTATTACAGTTCAACCACACGGAACACACAGATAATTTCTAAATCAAGCCAGTTATGATGTACTGTTCAAGTGAGAAGTGCTTATACTCCTCTGGGTAGGTTCACAAACTGTCTTCGGAGAGCCCATGGGTGAAAGACTTATGGATGAAGATGGGTTATTTTAGCAGGACTACTATACTGAGGGCAGTGAGATTTGGATTGGCAGATGTTGGGTGCGAGATGTAACTGCCTAAGAATCTCTATTACCACTTCCTTTTAAATTTTATACTGGTTTGGTTGATGGAAGAAAAATTATTCATTCAAGTTCTAATAATTAAACACATTCATATGTAAATACTTAAAAATAATTGTAAGATCATATACATTTTTACACAAAAACAAGGAAGGTTTTGTTGCTCTTCAAAGTTTGTAATACAGGAGGAGATGGTATAATGCTCCCCCAGGTATCACAGTTGAAGGAATAAAAAAAGGTTACTGTTAGTAAGATTATCCTTTTAGGATGAGATGATAGCAATATAAGAGGCAGAAGGGGGAAAAAAAGCACCTTGTAATTAGGAGTATGATAGACAAGGTACATTTACCCATCTGGTCCAAGGGTGCCTCTGCTTTCTAGATGCTGACCTTTCTTGCAGATTCAAGGTTAACAAATTTAGCAGTGTGCTGCCTACATAAAATAATCTTACACAATCTCAGATTACTAAACACATTCTTAACAGTTCCTTACAAGGGGCAACTGCAAGACCAGTAAAGCAATAGCTACTACACAAGTAGTGAATTATTTTCTAAACTGGCATAAATCTCATCAATTTAAGCAAAATAAGGCAAAGAAATAAAAGCTTATACAACTACAACAATATTAAGCCAGAACACTCTAGTAAAAGAAAACAACCCAAACAAACAAACAAACCCAAACATAAAGAAAAGGTTCTGTGGATGGTACAGCAGCAACACAACATTGTTTCCCCATATTCTTATACCTGTTTCTGACAAACAAGCTCTCCTTCCAGTTCTCTGATTTTTCTGTCCACATGGTGTTTCAGGCTCATGTTGTCATGCTGATGATCTGTGTGACTGTTCCTAGAGCTATAAATAAAAATACATTAAAGAGCATCTTTGGTGACCTAATAAGGCATATATTTCTAAACATTTTGGAACAATACCACAAAACAATAAATACAAGATGCCATAATTTCCTAAAGAAATGGTCACGATATTTTTTTTTTTCTCATCAGTCAGTTGAAACCAATTATAACAGTATTTGCCATTTTCCAGAACTACTCTGTGAAGGTTAGTTGCATATGAAATATCAAGCATTTGCCGAAAAGTAGTGCAAGACTTCCACTTAAGTGTAACACAGGGCTCCTCATCCACCCAAAATTTTCTGTTACATAAGAAGATATTGCAAAACAAAGGCTGCCCAGCAGAAATATGAGCTTTTAGATATACTTAAAAATAGAAGCAGCTCCAGATCTTCTCCTCTCCTCCCCCCAGTATTTTTATTTTCTATCAACAACAACAAAGAAGTTTATCTGAGATACAGTAGAAGAATACCAGTAAGGCCAGCATTGCAAACAAAGTCAAAGACCTGATCATACTGTTACCATGACTAGTAAGTTCTCTAACAACACACAGAACCATTTCAAGCTTTTTATTCATCCCTGCAAGAATTGACAGCCTTGTTGCAGCCTGTTACATCACCAAAGAAGCCTATATTAATATAGTGCAGTTCTTCAACCTTTTGATTACTTTCAACTCTATATCACAGTTATTTTATGCAGCTGAAAAACCACTGCATTTGGTTAGATACGGTTGGCCATATAATAACTATATAGACAGAACTGCAAACCAGAACTGGATAGCCACAAACAGTATATTCAGCCAAATTTTGCTCTTAAATTAACACTTCACCTGAATTAATCTGAATCTTGTAGCCAACACTTACTCATATAAATAAAGTCTAACAGAAGTGTGTGATCTTGGTGTAGTCTAGACAGGCAATTTTATACCTCATCCCAGGACTCTCCAGAGAAAGGTGTATCAGAAGTAGAATTGCTATACTGCTCAGTGGTCAGTGTCAGCTCAGCCTGGCAAAGAGGTAATGCTGCATGTGAAAGACTCAAGATCCTTCTTCCATTCCCAAAGGATATGCTCCATATAAAATTCCTGAATGGGATTTAAATGTATTTGCATTTGCTCCAGCATGACAGTAACAGCAATCAATTCCAGGTAATTTTTAATAACTAAAAAAAAGCTATTTAAAACTTATCTGGCCATCTCTACATTATAAATGCAGTCTGACCCAGAACACTTTACAGCAGTTACCATTTTAAACAAACAATAATCTCAAAGATACTGTTATATCTGAAGACAGTAGTTATACTGAAGAAGAACGTTGTCCAGACAGATCTCAAGAAATAAGCATTTATTCCCCTACAAGGTTTAGCAGTCTATATAGAAAAAGAAAAATTAGTGAGAATAGCCAAACTAAACAAGTGCACTGCTTTAGTTATCTTCAGTTGGTTGTATTAGTCCTAAATCTTGGTTCTGTGACTGGATATGTCCCAACAGAAGTGTATCAGAGAAAGTGGGACAAAATGTATTTAAGAGTGCACAAATCCAGCTCCTACCATAAGATCAGCTTGCAATGGCTTGAAATAGTTGAAAGGCTGAACCATTTGCATTGACTCCAAGGCATAATATATGAACTAATGTCTGGCAACCTTAGACAGTATCACTGAAAATGGCTGACACCACTACCGTTTGCCTCCTCAGCTACACAGAAGACAAGTGCAGCTTGATAACACACAGGAGACATAACACAATATTTTCAGATTTATCTCATTTACCAGAGGTGTTTCAACACCCAAGGAAAAAACATTTCCTTCTGACAAATCATTTTCTGCTCCCCATACTATGTTTCCCTTATATGTCCACCCAGTCATATCATCTCCCTACGATACACCCTTGTAAATTATGCAGGGACATGCTGTATGTTTAAGAGCATCCTCACTTTTCACTTAATGCTATCCTTTCTCTAACATCTTGTCAGAAATCAGACAAGTCACCGTAGAAAGCAAGTTACAGGAAGTGTAAAGATAGTTCAAGTTACTTCTGTTAGCCCTCATTCTGTTCACATTCTAGGTGTTCCTCCATCAGAATAGCTAATTGTATTTCCATGTCCAAAATGTTCTCTACTATATGAATTACACTGCTGCTTTATCCCAATCTAAATATGTCTTTGAGACTCCACATTTCTCTTTTCCTGCATGCTATTCTAAGGAAGTAACATTTCACCTGCAAAAACATTCCAGCTCTAATTTATGTTCTCTGATGAGTTGTAAATAGTGATAATGAAATTAACATATTTTTCTCTTTTTTTTTTTTCTGTGACAAGTGTTTGCTCCACTTTATCCAGTTGTACTCTAAGATCAGTAATCTCTGCCTGTTCAGCATTTTCAGATGAGGGACTGTGACATCATAGTGTTCCAACACTTTTTTCTTCTAAAATTCTTAGATTATAGACAGTATCTTCTTTCAGTTTGTTAAATTCTTCACGTATGCCTTGGAGTTGCTTTCTGACATGTTGCAGCATTTCGTTTTGACACAGGAACTGGCAAAGTGTGTAGCTCTTTCCCTTCTTTTTCTTTCCACTTAAGGAGATCATTTAGCTCTTTCTCCATCTGTAATGCTACTATAAATTTGAAACAGAAGCTGACAGAAGACAGTGAAGACTGATAACCGGTATAAATCAAGTATCTCATCACTCCTAATCTACTGCATAGAGGATAATTAGTTACCTGTGAATTTTAAATTTAAATTGTTTCCTGGACCATCAGGTATTAGCCACTTCTCAGAGCAGAAACTGCTTTTATTCATAGTCTTGCATTGTCCAGGGCTAAGATTACACAAATTAGTTATGAAGTGACACTGAATTTTGGGCTGGGAAAAAAATATTTTCTCCTTTCTTTGTAGATTGAAAAAGATTTAGTCATTGTAAACTGCACGCATATTTTTCTTTTCTTGAAGATATTTGTGATAAGTCACAGTGAAGCCCTCTCTTCTAGCAACAATATTAACTGCTGTGTCCCATTTGTCTTCTCCTCCCACAATTACTCATGGGACTACAATGCTTCTGTTCTGTCCACAGTTAAATCCACCTTGAAGTTACTCTTGAAAAAGGCCAATAGGTACGAGGAAAGAACTGTATTTCAGCGAGATATTAACTGTATTTTTAAAAAGAAAACAAACAACATAGAGGTTGTACTTTTACTCGTAAAACCCTTTACTTGTTTAATTTCTATCTCTTCCTATTGTTTATTCTCCATATTTGGAGAATAAACTCTACAGGATAAAAACCATTTTTTGTAAGCACCATAGTTGCTTTAAAGAGGCAATTTCTACTTGTATCTCTCTGGAGATTTTCCTAAATCTTCAGAGAGATCTGAGCAGAAATTGTCAGGTTCCCATTCCCCCAAATCTCTGGAGTACATACAGCTTCTCTCACCATACAGTACTATTCTGTGTCAGTGGTTACAGATAATCCCATCTGAATAAGCAAAGGGAAGCAGAGAACAAATCAGACGAGCATGCCTTTCAGATAATGTCTCTTTAATCTCTTTAAATGAAAGAGAGGTTTCTAGATCAGCAAACATAATGCAATACCTCTAATGCTAAAGGATGACACAATTTAAACAACATTTTTCGTTACAAATAAACTAGAAAACCCTAAATCTCCAGGATCAGAAAAGTGAGTCTCCGATTATTGAACTGGACAAACAGAAACAAATTCAAGCTTGCTCTTCACAAGTACACTGAATAACAAACATCACTAGAGGACACAGTGGTCTTTCAGTGCTTCTGGCCTGGATTTCAAATTTATCCCCAAATCTGACTTTATTCCCCCTTCCACCCCAGTCATAAACACCTTAAAAATAATGTCTATGAGATGCTTTCTGGACTCAAGGAACTGAAAGAAACTAGGCTCAGCTATATCCAGTAGGGTATTGAAATACTTTTGTAAGTGCCTTTTAAAAGCATGACATAGGCTTCAGTAGCCAAAATTAGCAATACTTTATTAAACAAGACCACAATTCCTTGGAGTACAGAATCAAAACCAAGACCACTGCTCCAGCCTATTGCTTCCTTGAAATTATCAAACTGAAGTCACAATTTTTATTGGAAAGAAGTGCTTAAGAAAAAAAAGATACTTATTTTGCAATTTTTATCTACAATTATCTTAAAAGTAAAAGGCACCACAGACCTTCCTATGAAAACAACCTTCCTCCCTATCTCCATATATCTTGCTGAAATTAATGGCACTGGTGAATTAAAAGTGATACCCTGAGATGAATTTGGGTTACATATAACATAGAAATCATTCATTTAAGTAAAAAAATGCACGAACGAGCCTTCCTATAATTTTAAAATATTGCTTTCCGTCACAGAGAGCTGAATTTCTTAGACATGCAATTTAATAGGGCAGAAGGGAGCATTTTGCCTTTGATAGCAGCAGTATTTGTAATTTTGAAGTTAGTTTCAATAAAGACCATAATGGAAATAACATTATAATATTAAATATAAATTGTGCCAATTGGCTGGATGCCTTGTCATCAGAAGAAGAGTAGTAAATCTATATATGGTGACATTAAAAGATCACTTAGGAAATAGTATACACATAAGTAACAGACACCATCTTGCAACAAGCACAGTTTACCCATAGAACCTAAACAACAAAGGTGCCCAGGACAATTTAATCACTTACCTGAAGTGCATCTGAAAAGATGTGAAAAGTTGTTCCCTCACATAAGGGCCTAAGGGGACTTCTATCAGCCTCTTTACCAAAGGAAAATGATGGCTTGGCTGTAAATCACACACAACTGAACGTGGAACTGATTCAGGGGAGATTTCACAACTATTACTACTAAAATACTACTTCAACAACAAGACCTTAGATGCCATGTTTGAGCTAGTCACTTTTCAACCAAATAAGAACAAGGTGATGCTGAAAAACCTTCAGACTTCCACACAACCTCTCTTTATCAAAGAGGTGTAAAGTTTTAGAATCTTCCTCAAAGAACCTGTGCTTGCTTCTCTCTTTCTTGCTATCCTTATATCCTTACTGTACCAAGAATTAGATTAGTATAACAGACAAGTAGAGCTAATAAACAAGGATAGCTTCTCTTCCTTTCAAAATTAGAGAGAAGAGCCAGCATCAGTTCAATATCTGCATCCACAACTGTTTTCCTTGATGAAACAGTAACAGAAAGAACTAAGACCACCGGACTATTAGGCACAGCTGTTTCACTATGTCCTGCAAGTCACGATGAGATAAGCAATCAGCACAGGCCACAGCTACACTGTTAAGTAGTTGTGCCGTAGCACTGTTGCAGGGCAGGGAAAAAAAAAAAAACAACAGGCGATACAAATTAGCATCACTTGTGTGCTGCCCCTTTCTTTACTGCTAGCAGCTGGTTTGCTATTTACAAGGAAGGTTAGACATATAACACAGGAAATATACCTCATACATCGTACAATCCGATCAGAATAGATAAAAGATAACAGAAGCTGCGGACAGGATAAGGACCAATAACATACAAGCGAAGCTTAGGACACGGACACACCTCTGGCAAAGTGCGGGGTGGGCTAGGCTGCCGGGTACGCAACAGCCTGGTGTGAGGCTCTGCCATTGCGCAGGACAGACGGGAGGCATCAGGGGCTGCGTAAGCAAAGGACGAGGTATGGTGGGAAGAAACAACTGCCTCTGGGACTGAGAAATGGGTACGTACTCTAGACGGGAACATAAACAGAGGGCAGCACACCATGTGGAACACTGAGTCCCTAGAGCAACTATCTTCAGGGATGACAGGAAGGAACATCCGCATGAATGGAGGAAGGGAATGCTACTGGCAAACCAGGAATCAAGAACGACGCAGGACTAGAGAGAGGTTTGTACAGCTTAAGTGCGGAGAGGAAGAGAAAGACATAATCGAGAAGGACTGAAAGCAAACACTGCCAGGGGAACAGCTAGCGGGGGGAAAGCAGTGACCAGGAGGAACGGTGACAAGCCCCACGGAGGACTGAGAGGGTCAGATGCTCTGCGGCAGAAGAGCAGATGGCAGGCAGATTGCCGAGGTCAAGTCCCTTAGAGGAAAGCAGTAGAGAAGAGCACACGGTAGCGCAACGTAACGCCTGGGATTCGGAGGCAGCACACTGCAGACACTTAGCGGCAGCAGGAAGGGTGCAGAAAGGCAGCAGAGAGGGTCCCCCGCGAGAAAGGGCGCAAGTTGCAGGGCTCCCGCGGCAGTAGCTCTGAACACGAAGTTGCGGCACAACGAGACGCTGCGCGGCCGCTGTGCCTTGTGACGGCGGCCGCGGCTCGGCCCCTCCCGGCACAAACCTGCACGTCCTTCCGCTCCCGCCTTGTAGGCCGCGTCTGACGGGAGCCGCGTCGGGAAACGCCCGGCCGAGAGGCGGGCCCGTCTCCATGGGAACCGCGGCCCCTGCCGCCCGGCCACCGTTAGC
>JANHFX010023265.1:42074-68913 GCA_027560015.1 Chloroceryle amazona | reverse complement strand
TTATAATCCATTATATTTCTTTCTGCTCATAGTCCTCTCAATACAAAGCCTAGACTTTACTGATGGAAAGATGGTGCAAAGAAAGAATTTTGAAGGCTATTGTTTAGTTTCTCTCCTGAGGCTGAGCTATCTTTCAGTTCTAATGCTCAAACATGCAGGGCCATTGCTTCTGCTGAAGTGGAATTTTGAGTGAAAAAGTCTGACCGCCAGAAGGGTCTCGGTTAACTCCACCTGTGCAATGCCAGGAGTAGCCAAGTTCCCTTTCCCGTAATTTCTAAATAACTGGGAAGTACATAAATTCCTAGCCTCGACCTTTCTGTGCATTCCATACGATTTTGGCGTAGGAACACAGTTGCCTCAAGCCCAGACTTGTGTTGTAGTGTAACAGCTCGTGGGCAGGAGACCGACGCAAATGTTCTGTGCACTTACACATTTATATCCATTTCTCCAGGGACCATAAAGCACCATGTTGTGTGTTTTACTGTACGACTCAACTTTTTCCCGTAAGCGTGTCATTTTGAGGCCATTTGTCTCAGGTGGTTATTCATGGCTCCGAACACGTGTAGTTGGATTGTGTCTTGTTAACATTGGCCCTCGCATTTGAAGTCTGGAGCTGCTGCGCGTAAGGCTTGAAGAGAGGCGATGCGTGCAGGATGTAACGGAGACGGATGGAACCTTACTCTTGCATCCAGTTTCTTAGCAATTAAAAAGATGATTATTTTTTTGGTTTAGTTCATAAAACTTGGAGATGGAGGCAGTTGAACCTGTGTGTTGCCCAAAGAGGAATTGAGTTCTCCAGTTGAATGGAATTATACCAGTTAGAGACAATTTTGACCATATATGACCAATCCAAATTTAAAGTGGTGACTCAAAATGTTTGGCTGGAGAAGATGCTAATTCTAGAATTGCTTACATTAAAGAGGCCAAACCCTTTGAAATTCAAATGTTGAAGACTAGGTTGGAGCAAGGCGTTGGAGTTTTGGGTTTGTTTTTTTTTCCTTTGAAGGAAAGATAAAATATGTTGCAATGGTGATTGGGATAAACTGTTAAATTTTGTTTTAAAGAATGCAACTTAAAACTTTGACCCCTTTTAAAAGGAATTAAGTGGTGAGGTGGGTTTGCTGTATCTTAATCTACTTGCCAACACAGGAAGGAGAACTGGTTGATAAACTATGAACAGAATTGCTACCTGTATATCTCCATCTGCAGGGAAATCCTTGGTTGCTGCACAAAGCCAAAGCAGCTTTTTGGCAGTTTTCTGTGCAGCTCCCTGTGGTAGTCCTGCAGCAGTTCTCATAGGGATGGTCTTTGTAGTGTGCTAAGGAGCTGGTGTCAAAGTTGTCATGATCAGTGATGAGATGAGAGCATTGACTCTCATGATCATTTTGGGAGTGATTTAGGATGGAAAAATGGGAAATCCCTTTAGTAAGGATATGTCTTTATAAGCAGTAGAGCCCCATAGTAGATTCTTGGATAGCTGTATGCCTCTAGAAGAGCCAAGGCGTGGCTTTTTTACTTAACATGGGGTCATATGAAGCAGAGGTGAAAAGAATGAGTATGTCTGATGTGACCAGAGGAAAACTTGACTGTAATTCTTGATCAGATTTCTGACAGGAAAGCTGAAGCTGTAAATAAAGACCTGCTATTTTGAATAACCTCAAATGTAATGGTTCTTGGCTAAAGAACAACATCTGATTCCACTTCTTCTAGGCAGTGTTTGCTTCATTTCAGTAACCTTAGAAAGAGCAGCCCAGCAAATCCTTACTCCAGCGGGCATGTCATCACAAGTTAACAGATGAAACTTTACAGTTGGCTGTGCATCTGCGATGCATTTGGGTCATAAACATTTCTTTATCTAAAGCAAGAGGCAAATAGATTTGGGACATCCTGATGACAAACTTGAATGTTCTGTAAGGTCAAATTCAGTTTGGGTGGAAACTTTAGATAAAAATGAAGCAACATGACCAGGAACCTTTTTCAGTCCAACTAAAGGCAACAGCATAGAAATGTGTTGGGTCTGTGTTGTTTTGTGTATTGTTCTGGGGGTTTTTTTTAAGTGTAATTGAAGCCTTCTGATACTATTCAGAATAGCAGATTTCCAGTTCCAAAGCCTGAAACAAAATGCATAGGAAAAAAAACCTCACAGATGTCAGCACACTTACCTAACTTCGTATCATCTCTTCACACGACAGCAGTGCAGCTCCACCTTTCGCTGCTCTCCACGAACAACTGGGCACTGAAATGTTTCTGTTACCTCCATAGTTTTGTCCTATCATCCTGTGGTGAAACAAATTGGCATAAACAGGTGAGAGGACTAGTGATTAAAATCTTTGGGGGGAAAATAAAGTAGCTTGATAACTCAGATTGTAGTTAATAAATGATACCCATTTAATAACAACTGAACTAATTAACTTGTTCCCTGGCTAAGAAGAAAACGTTTGTGTCCTGTGAAGAAGGAAGTGAATGCTTGTGTATGGTAACCAGGGTTTAAGTATCTTTACGGTTTATCTGAACACAGATGTTCTCCAACCCAATTACAAGAGCTTTTTAAGAAAAACAAAAAAGCCCGTGCAGGTTAAAAGGAGACAGGGAAGCAGCTTTGAAGGTAAAAATATTCTATTTAATGTCCTGCCTGTGCTCACTACATCTGTCTGTTTCTCTCCAGGGCATCACACCTACACAGTAGGTTTGGCTTATTGTGCCATGCTCAATTACAAAAATCAATTAAGTCTTGTGTAATCTATTTGGACAGTGTATGCACAGCACAAACCATATCTTAGATCCTTTGCAAGTTGATCAGGTTAGCATTTTGTCCTTAATTTATTTTAAATATTTTCCTTTTGAGTAGGTCAGTGCTTGCTGTCATTCAACTATAGCCTTGGTTAGTTAGCATGTCCTAATGTTAGTTTTAAGGTTTTTACATGTTTTAAAATATCTTAGGTGCTTTGGTACTCCATTCTGTCTTGCTGTCTCATGCATATATGTATTTGCTTTGCAGGTACTTGCTTTGAATTTTACTTTCTTCCCCTGTAGACATTCTAGAAAGCATGAGCTCAGTCCTTTTGGCTTGTTCTGTTAATAGCATACCTGAATACTTGGCAAACCCCCATCATTCAACGAGTGCTGAACAGCTCCAGGTTTCTTTGGGTAGCCAAAGGAAATATAAAATTAATTAGCAACATCATTTAGGTCTTTACCTGCCTTGTAAAAAGTTCACGAATGTTTGTACTGTTTGGAGGCTTCTGGCTAAGATCCTGTTCTCCAGTGTGAGGAAATGTCAGTGAAGATAGCTATAGGAGAAGGATGGGGGGTGTTTACTGGACAGGAGGAAGAGCAGGGATGGTGTGGGCGAAAGCACAAAGGTGTAAACATGGGTGGGAGACAGAGAAATATATTTGATACTCATTTCATTGTGGATCAGAGAACCAAGTCCACTGCTGTGCCTCGTGTTCCACGCTGTTTCGTGGAAGGGTCTGAATCCTTCCTGTTCTTTGTTGTTCATCAGCTACGAGGAAGATGAATCCATTAATGCTTTTGAGGTGTCTGTCACTATGGTGATAACCCAAAGTAGCAATGAGTCAGCAATTCTTAGATGGAAAGGGGAAACTGAGGTACAATTGAGAACAAAATTAGATGGCCCCATCTTTATTGTGACGCTTGACCAGCAAATCTAGCTTATCAACAGCAAAACAAGCATTTGTAATTACACAGCATTCAGGTTTCTCTTCCTTTCTCAGCCTTTCTTTTTTTTTTTCCTTTACAGATTTTTAACGGGGTGGGGAGAAATAGTCTTATCTTCTTCCAGGAGGGAGGAACAGAAGTGTGGGAATTTCTTCAGAGAAATGAGGGAGGGAAGCAGGAGTAGCAGTATGTGTTGGGGGCAGAAAACCACCTGTGAGATTCATCTTTTGGCACAATATCCCTTCTCAGATCTTTCAGGGAATATTTGGAAGGAATTAGACCGGAAGGCAGCAGTTGTTTTATGATTCTGACAAACCACGTTTTGTATCGGAGATCTACTGGAAACTCTTGCAAACTTTAGTCTTTCTTACTTTGTAAGAAAAAAAAACAGTTGTGTCATAGGGGACATCAATAAGCTCGTGTCTGTGAGGATAGATAACAAAAAGAATTGTTCTATTAGTTTCTTCGTGTAAATGCAGCACTGATTTCATACGACAAGCTCAAGCAGAGTTCAGGTTTTCCGTGGTGCACGCGGCAGGTGTAGCTCTGTAGGTGAAGCTTGTGTTACATGGCACTTGTCAGTGATGACTTGAATAGAACAAAGTCTTTATTTCAACAGAACATTCTTTTTCTCCTCTCCTTTCCCCACAGATGCCTTTATTTCAGATTATTTACCTTTATACTTTACCTTCATAAATATAAATCTGATACTGGAACTGTAGAAACTGATTCAGGAGGAAGTCCTAAGAGCCTTGGCAGCCAAAGCTTTAAATTTAGTTTGCTCATTAAAGAAAACAAACCAAATATCTTTATTTTGACACTAAATCTCATTTTCTGAGCAATTCCCCTTTTTTTTTTTTACTATTTTAGTGACATCTCTCTTAACTTTGTCACTTGGGTAAGCACAACAGCTGTCATCCCTGGTAGGCTTTGCAGCTTCTGGCAACACTGTAGAGCTGTCACATGTCTCCTATCAATTAAATTAATGATTATTAGTTCTGAAAGACAGAAAACTGGTTTGTCAAATTGGGATGAAGCTGATGTACCCTTGCTGAATTGAGCTGGGTTCTTTGCCTATTGCAACTGTCATTATATTAATGTTTGAACTGAACCTTGCAGCTACTTGTAAGAGTTCTAGAAGTTTAACCTTATAAATTTGCCATTTAGTTCCAGCAACACCCTCACCCCCATTTTATGATCAAGCCTGAGGAGCCTGCAAAAGGAGAAAGATCTATTTAGCAGCATTCTGATTTTAACACATTCTAGGTTCTGCCTCAATTACACTTAACAAGGTTTCCTTTGGTTATGAAGAGGACAGTTAATCCCTTCAGCACTGATCACTTCGTGTCATCTTTTTGCCTCCATGAGAGAGACAGCAAACATGCAGGAGCTGACAGACTTTTGGAGCATGTTCCTTCTGCCTACATTTTGTTGCATATAAAATAACTAAGATAACCTCTTGATGGGTTTATAACGCTCAGTTTGCATTTCTCATGTTCTATCAGGCTCTGATTCTTTTGATGGCAGTTCATCCCCTGGTGAAACTAATGGAAGAGCCACCTTCTCTGTAGGCCCTTTGTCCTTACAGCTCCTTTACCTCTGTTGGTCTCTCATTTCCTGGGGTTTAGCTGACTCTTGCAGTGGTGTATCGACATGATGCACTGTTCCCTTTCTATTAAAGTTCCTTAATCCTATTTTCAAGAAGGAATAGTTCAGACTTCATTTTATTTCCTTGGCAGGGGACTAGCTTTAACCCGGGACATGTATCCAGACAGCAGATGGTCCATAAGATGCTGAGCAATAGCTGACTCAAGCCCTTCGTTGGGGTGACACACGCTTTCTCGGTTCCCATTTTCCTAGGTTGCATGGTTACCGAAAGGTCAGCCTTATTCCCTCAGCAGTGGAAATCAAACGTAAGTTCACAAGACCGAGTATTTTTCATTCATCAAATCCTTCAGGGCCTGTTCGTTGCTGGTGTACGTGTTGGGCGTGTCTTCACTTTTCCATGAGTGCTTTGTGCAGCTGGGCGGATGCGCGGGCTACGTGCGGTTGAGCCAGATGAACATCCAAAGCTATCCCGATGGTTCCAAGGTACAATTGCAGCTTCCTTGAAAGACGGTGGAGGCTCCCAATATTGGTTGTTGTTGTTGTTCTTGTTGAAGCAGGGTAATTAGGTGTGTGTGGAAATGTGGAAAAAAACCCCAACCCTTTAAAGGGAGGTAGAACTGGTGGTGTTCTGCTCATAGCACTACTTATAGATAGCATTTGCTAACCTGGGAAAAATAGAAAAGAATCTAGTTGCCTTTCTGACAAACTTAGTAGCTGCTGGCATTAATGAAAAGCAAGCTGAAGCCCTGTGATCTGTAATAAATAGCTCCTTTTATCTGCTTTTACACCACTGTTTTCACGCTGACTCAAGCCTTACCCGAGTGGAAAAGATTTGATAATAAAATCCTCTGTATCCAGAGAGGCTTTGGAGTTGTTCTTAGAACGTGATTACCTAAGGTGTTCGTGGTTACTCTTCTGTGGCCCTGATCCCTTTTTACTTAAATGTGTATTTAGCATAACTACTTGTGTCTGCTAGAGTCCTTCTAAAAAGATTTGTCTGCCCATTCCAGTTCTAGTGCTGCAATTCCAACTTTAATAAAATACGCAGCTGGTTAGAAAATGCATTACTTACCTCTTCTGTGAAAACTTTGGAGTCTTTGTTTGCTCCAGACCTGTCTATGTGTGTTTTGCTTTAGATACAAATTTGAAAATCTATGTGGAAGGTGGAAATGTCTCCATATCCTTTAGCAAAAATGGAAGATACAGATGTATGGTAATGCTGCTGTTAAATTGTTGGTCAGCCACAGTGAGAGAGAAATGAAACAAGTAAAAGGGTCAGTTTATGGTTAAATACGTGGATTATGAATTCATAAAAATAAATACCTTATGTTTATTCTCCATTGCAAGTAGTATCAACACATACATGCTGATTATCTTCGACCTAAGATCGGTTACAGAGTGGCTCTGATGTTCTCATCAGCCTGTAAAGTTATGCTGGTAAATGTCTGCAACTCTTGGCATTCCACGAGGAAGATTTAAGCTTTCAAAAGTTACTTTACTTTCTTCTTTCTTGTCGTCTTAGTTTAAACATACAATTGAATCAAATTAACTCTTGCAAAGATCAAACTTGTTTTCCATGTGAACGAATGTGTGGCCTGCCCTAGGTGTTCCTGCTCTGGCAGGGGGGGTCAGACTCGATCTCCAGAGATCCCTTCCGACCATTCTATGATCCTCTGAATGTGCTCTATATTTGAAAACATTTTCTGGTTTGATTTTTCATCATGATTAAGTGAAAAAGCAGCACTCCCTTGCTTCCCAAAGACGTTGAGATGGAGAGCGTAGCATTGTTACTATGGGAAACATACGTGTTCAGTGCCAAACAAATATGTCCTCACCTAAAAGCAGGTGACCTGAAACACTGAAACCTCCCAAATATACCTGGACTGCCACTGCAAAGTCACTTTCAAGGCTTTTAGCGAATGAAATACTGGGAAAGCTTTCAGCGAAGGATTAGAAGTCATTGCATTTGGGTTTCTGTGCTCTCTTCAGGTCCGAGGTTATCATTTCAGCAGAAGGAAATTTGTGATTATGCCTCTATTGCTCCAGTTACTTTTGGATCTTTGGGGAGATTCTTCCACTTTTGAGTGTTACCATAAATGAGGAACTTAAACAAGTCTGATACTGTTTTAATGGTAAAAGTCTACGAATAATGCTGATGCATTCTGTGTACTAAATAATGTGAATGTACATAAATATGTATCAGTGATGTGCTCCCTGATGGGATTGTCACATTCCCAGATACTCCTAGAGGTTTGGATGGCTTCCAACACTGTGGTACTTCACCAGATGAAATATCCCCGGGTTTGCTTTCTGGAAAAAGGGGCAGTTAAAGCAGAGATAGTCAGCCACTGATGAGAGAGGGTTTCGATGACCATCCCTCCAGCCACCCCTTATCTCCTACTCATTTAAGGCTGCTGTTACCCCGTTCTCACAGATCTATCATTCTCCTGTCAGAAATCTTAGTGTCCTCTGGGTGGTGGTGTTCTCTCCTTGGTCTTGTGAGCAGAAAACAGCCGCAGAACCATGGTAGTCTTTTCTATGCCAAAGCAACAGTTCCCCATGTTTACCCAAAGTTTATTTCACTGCCTTGTAAATTCCTTCTTCTAAACAGCTCTGGTCTTTCAACACTACAGATCAACTTAACTTTGCTGCAGACTCTTGTCAGAATTTGGCCTGCTCTTTGTTTTTTTTATTTGGTCTAATGTACGAGATCAGATTTTCAGAGAAATGTTAAATTTGTGTGTGCACATATGTTTTCTTGCCAAAGTACTAATGATTAAAAAGAGCTTTTCTGACAGCAGTAAAGTTTTCTGTTATATTTCTCCCTTTATACAAAAATCTACTGTTCTTATGTATTTGATTTACAGTTACCTGGGACTCCTAACAGAAACAAACTTTGGTGACTAGCAGGCCAAGGGAGGCTCTTCCCCCTCTGCTCTGCCCCAGTGGGTCTCACATCACTGGAGAGCACATGGGTGATGGTCATCTCAGAATGAGCACGTCGCATCTGTGCAACTGAGTAAATTTTCTTTGCCTATGTTCTCAAGGGAAACTGAAATCTCTGCTATTCCCACAGCCCCCCGTCCCATTTTTTATCAGGTCACAGCTGCTTATCACCCTTCTTAGGTTTAGCAACGCCAGTTTGCTCTCTGTGTGGCTGCTACATTATTTATTTTTAATCTTCATTTTAGGGAAGATATTAATAATCTTCATTACAGTTTGTGATGGTTTTGGCAAACGAAGGTGTGACAGTCTGCTCCATCTGAGCTGGACTAATTCGCTCCAACCTGGACACTGCAAGTGCTGACAATCCTTTGAAAAAAAAAAAAAATCTCTGAGCATCATTTCTTCTCTTCTGTTGTAGGATTCTAACTCTGCTTATTTTCTTTCTGCTTGCAGACCTGCTGTCTTGTATCTTAATGGTCTTCTGCTCCTCTACAAGAGGAGCTGGGTCCAAAACTCAGCCTGAATTCTTGGACAGGCATTCTGCCTGGAGCTTCAGATGGCTCAAGAGTGAAAAGCTATGTACTCTTAAAAGTGGTCATGGACATAATGCTGTTTTTTGATCCTGAGCTGTATCAGATATTTCCATCTACTTTTCAGTTGCCCAAGATTCTTACTGTATTCTCATTTTGTAGCTGTTGTGGGCATAGTTTTATTTTCCCTTAGGGTTCCAGTAAAATGCTTCCTCAGTGAAGGGAGCAGAGATCTTTAGCACAAGACTTATTTTTTTTTCGAGACCTTCAGCATCCCATGGAAATGCTGCTTCCCAGTGATTAGCTGAGGCTTGACAGAGGAGTAAAAATAGAACAGGATTTTTATAAATAGATTTATTGTGATCTAGGATTGTCACTTTTTAATTCAATCAGGAATTGCTTGGGCATTGCCAGCCATCACACATTAGTTAGACTTATCTTCTCGAGAACAGGCCAGCCCTTCAGTACAACAATGTAAGTGATTAATCCAGTGGTACTGAACACTGTTAGACAGCAACTTCAGATGTTTAAGATTGACATGCTCTTCCACACCAGTGACAGATGTGGAAATGTAGTGTGATCCTCTCCTGTTATTTGGCTAAGCTTAAAGCGGTGATCCCAGCAACAGAAGTCACACAAAATACAGTTCAGTCCCATAATCAGGAGCAGAGCAGCCCCTGTGTGGATTATCTTGTGTCCTGTCATCTACACCATGTTTTGAAATTCACCAATAACTTGCTTTATTATTACAATAAAGATCTGGAAGTGACTAAATAACAGCCAGTGATCCTAATAAATCATCTTGCTTTCTGCTGCTTTTGGTGCCAAAGGCCATGTTTTTCCTAAGCCCTTCAGTCTGTTGGCTTTAAAGAGCAATTATGCTCAACAGTGACTGAAAAATACACTTTCCAAAGTTGGTAAAGACTTCAGGCAGGTACATCCCACGTTTCTCGTGCTGCCTCTTCTGCCCCTCTCTGCTGCTGCAAGGGTACATTGGGAGGCTACATCGTAAGATCCCTTTTTACATGACTTTTCTTTGTGAAACCTTTTACTGTAAAATAGGAGTTTATGTTCTAGTAAACATACCTGCTACTTCCCAGTAACAAAGTCATTAAAAGTTCAATAGGTCTCTTATGTAACTCCAGTATAACTTGCTTTCCCTGTTCCCCCTCTCTTCTCCGCTGCTAGATTCAAGCCAACGCCCTCATCCACTGAAGCAGGGTGTGCGTAGTAGCTCGGGGTCCCAGACACCGTGCTCCAGAATGTATTTTTCCAGCAGCTTTGGCTTTGTCTGGCTGGCTTCTTAGCTGGTCTCAGCTCAGGCATTTTGGCTGGCTCTGCTGCTGGCTGCAGTCTGAACTCCCAAGGGGTTTGACAGTGGGCTCAGCTTGCTCCTTGAGATGCCATTTGCCTTTTTAGCTAAGCTCAGATCAGAAATAGTTCACCCTGTTGTGCCAAACAGATAGTCTAGTGAACTGTGGTTAATACTGGTAGTTATCGATGTATAGGGGACAGTAAAGAAATAACCTGAGCTCCCTGAAGCTGGGGTTTGTCAACATGTAGTTCTAGGAGTGCGTTGGATTTCTAGACAGTACTGCTCACTTCTTTAGTCAGGACTCCTGGGGGTTCACTTAGTGTGGCTGGCAGGGGACAGGCTTTGAGTCCTGGACTCAGCTTTCATTTAGCTACTGCTGAAAAGAACAGCAGCAGCAGGGAAGCTGTTTAGAAAGTTGATGGGAGCCCGGGACTTTGGTGTGTTAGGGGCACCACTGTTCTGTATTGGAAACCCAGAAACAGTTTTTCTGCTGGAACGAGACCGTGCGATAAATAAATTGTTCTCTATTTTCTGAGGAAGATTGTGCTGCATCCAGATTCTGTCAGTTTTTCTTTCTGCAAAAATGCACACTGTATGTATATGCACTGTACAATACCTGTAGCTATCTTGCTGCAATTTTAAAGGAAATTTAAGGTTCATGGGCTAAAGATGACCAAAGGCAAGTGCTGAGGGAGCCCTCCAGGAGCTTGGAGTGTTAGCTGGCTGGTGTGTGCAATGCCTGATTTGTGTCCATCAAAAGTCTAATTCTGGCACTTTTTTCAAGCACAACATGAAAGTCTGTCAAGAGGCAACTGTTGGCAATGGGTGACTGTCGTGCCATGCCCTGCCCTGCTCTCTCTGCTCTGGTGTGCTCTGCCTATCCCTTCTCAGTGATTGCCTTCCATTTACAGGCTCTCTCACAGAAATAGGTTGTGTTTAGTCATGGATTGAGAGCTGAAGTTCAGGTCTGTTCTGGAAACTGGGGAGGTAGGTGTAGGAGAAGGTGGAGTGTATGTTAAGCAGCCACCTTGCCCAAAACCAGGGCGGCTGTGACTGTGGTTTTGAAATGAGCTACTAAAAGCTGCCTGGGAAGTTCTCCTCCTCCCATGGGTATGGGAAAGGCAGGTCATGGAGAATTCAGGATTTGCTGAGTCAGAAAGTGAGCGTGTAACTTCAGTCCTGCAGTCACAGCCCTTAGTGAGCAAAGTCAATCAGTGACAGTTGCACAATCTCTTCATATTCTTCTTCTTCCAAAACTCTAGAAACAAGCACCTTTTGTAATGAGGGAAAAGCTCATCAGCAAGACAAGTATTACAGCCACTCATTTTAATTACAGACCTGGTCAAAAATTATTCCATTGTTTTATTTTTATTCCATTCCAGCGTTTCAGTGTAGAAATACAAATCAGACTGACTTCCTACAGCTACCTCGTTTGTTTGGGGGAGGAAGCTTCATAATGGTATACTAATAAAAAGTTAGTACAATTCTCAGAAAGTAGTCTTATCTCTGAAACAAAATAGTAAGCAAAGTGACATCAGAAAATCAAGAATAGTCTTCATACTTTCTTAAGATATCCCTTATAAAAATTTAAATGACATATGGATCATGAACTACCTGTCAGTGTTTTTAGTAATGTGTTCTTAACCCGGACTTCTAATTACCAATGAATGTGTTAACTGTTACAAATTTGAATTTTTTTCACATAATTTAAGCTTTAAATTCTAATTATTTTCATTTTCTGTCTCCAGAGGCTATAACTTTGAATTAAATGTGGCATATATGTCAGAGAGGAGTACAAAATAGCTCGATTCTCAGCAACAGAATTCCTCTGAAGTCATGAGCAGACTGTCTGCTGTCGTAGTAAAGCAATTTTTTCTTAGTCTTCTCTCTTGGAATTCAGATTTGGTTTTTTTTTTTTGCAGAAAGACACATGGACAGAGATTGGGTTTAGGAGAATCTACAGCTGAAAAACTAAGGGTTTGAAATTGTGAGGAATTGCTGATTAATATTCTGGCCCTTACTGAAGGTCCTGCTTTTAAATTTCCCTCATTCAGGTATTGTTCTATGGTGGGTTTTTTTAAATTAGCATTACCTATTCCACCCTCAAAAGGGTTTTTTTTCTGTAAACGTGTCTGAGACTCATCTATCCTAGAGATATTTTACTGCTCAGCACCATCTTAAAGTAAGTCATGGCATAATGAAATCCAGTTGTCCCCAAGATGGATTTCAAGTTAATGAAGGAGCTGGGAAAGAACCCAGAACTCTGGATTTCTTCTGCACTCTTCATTTTAGGTCTGTGTTATCAATACTGTCGTGATTTTAAACAGGGGAGAGGAAACCCTCGGCCAAATTGAGCTATGAGGTAAAATGGGTAAAATGGATGTGCATAGTTTGATACATGGAGGGAACTGATGGTTCAATGATCAAACCCTTAGAATTGGAGAGGATATGTTAGGGAGAAGTTGATCCCAGTCGTTATTCTTTCCGGTACAGTACATGGTCGGAAAAATCTGCGGTCCCATGAATGAAAGCCTACTCTGGCACCCTCCCCAGCTAGGGGTGGAGGTGGAACAAAAGGAAACTCCACATTTTATGTATTGAGAGCCACTACAAAGGCAGAAAAATATTTTGACTCTGACTAAGGAAGGTCTCTGCACAGCTCAAATGATCTCCCTGGAATTACAAGCTATGCTGGAGAAACCTGGGAACAACCCTGAGAGGGTCACTGGTCCTTTTTCAGGCTAATAACTTCCAAAGTATTGCATTAACCTTTTTACCTTTATTTAAAGGTCAGCAGAGGTAACATGTTTGTGAAGATCTCCTATGAAAATACCTCGTGGGGTTTTTTTAACAGCTCATTTTCCTCTCTTTAACACGGTATGCTAGTTGGAAACATCTAGTCATGCATTGGACAAAACCTCACTTTGTATTCTCAACTCTGATCTTATTCCTTTCAATTCTTGAAGCTATTTTGGATAAGGTTTTACAGTGTGTAGAGTCAAAACTCAGTAAGATGAAAAAGACCAGGCTTCAAGCATACAAATCTTTTTTTAATATTAAAGTTACATGTAGAGAAGAGTTAGAATGTAATGGATGGACAGGGAAATTCCTTATGTTGAACTGCCTAACCCTTTGGGACTCTTCTTTGAGGGGCTAAATTTGAAAGAAATCTGCTATATATCTGCTTTGGAAACTTTTCAGTGTGGTCAAGCTCTGGAAAAATGCTGTTGATTATGGATGCCTTTTCTTTGGGGCTTTTTATTATTTTTTTTTTGTACAAGTGCTTTTGTCTGGACACTCATAAATGGAGACTTATCAGTTCCTTATAATTTATAGCAGGTGAACAATTGCTCACCACAAGTTATGTTTAGAAGAACAAACAAGAACATGACTTAAATATCAGTTATTCAAGACACCCATTACGTGCTCAGCCAAGATCATCTTTTCTTGCCTTGTTTTTCCATCTTTTTTTTTTTTTTTCCCCCTCAACTATAGTGTTGTACTGGGCAAGGGATAGTGGAGTTCCTGAGCATTACACCCTCTGCTGCCTTTTCCTGCCAAGGAACAGCCCCTCCCTATCAAGTGCTGCAGCAGCTTGATCCATCAAATACAGATGCGATGTTGCCCTGTGCTTAAAGCACAGCACAGGCTCATTAATTTATTTTTTTTTCCTTATTAGTCCTTGATATTCGGTAACCAACCCGCTCGCTTTCCCCATGATAAATATTCCCGTTCTGGGAACGTTATATAGTTCAAGTATCTGTGAAGCAGTTCACAAAGCCATGAAGAAAGAAGATAAATGCGAAATCTTCATAAACCTAGAAAGACGTTTTCCCATAGATTTCTTTCCACATCTCCCTTTCTTTGGGACCTGCTGCTCTGCTCTCATTTACTAGGTGTCAGTAGCATGAACAGCTTCACCGATCTCTACCTAAACTGCAATCCAGCAGAAGGGTGCTTTGATGAGGTGTAAAATGCTGAGCTCCCACAGGAGCTTCACCTAATGCATGGAGGGGACAGGTACAGCAGGGCCTGGCGGCTGGGGCTCTCGAGTACAGCTCAATACAGTCACAGTGAGCATGGCTGGAGGCAGGGTAGTCCGACTGGGTGGGTCCTCCTTAGGTGTTGAGTGTTGATTCTGTCAAGGCCTTGGCCATGACCATGACTCTGCAGGTTGTACTTTGTCTGTTCTACAGCTCTGAGGAGGAGGGCTGGTGAAGTTACTTTTCACAGCACTAGGAATAAAGGAATAACCTCTTAAAATGTGGAGCTGACAGTTTTTCTGGTGAGTGAGCTTGTCAGAGGATTACTGCCCTGTGTGTTGCTCAGATATCCTGGCTGGTGGGGCATCTGTCACCTCTGCTCTCTGACTGAACTTTAGGAAGAACATTCATCAACATTAATTCCTAACCAATGGAGCAGTGTGTGAGCTAAATGGGAACCTGAAGCCAGCTTTCAATTAAAGGCCAGGGGAAATGTGAGATCTTTTCAAGGCAGGGGGGGATAAATCCCAACTACCAGACATCACACTATTGATTATTGTTTAACTTTGAAACCCATCCCACTGTTCTTTGGCTGACAAAGCCAGCAGAATTAGGCTCAACAAGAAGAGGCATAGTTTATAGTGTCTGCCCAGCTGTCTAGGGGAAGGAACCCCATGAGTGTGGCAACGCTTGCTTTATTATCTTAGCTTCCACTTGGTCCCACCTGGGACCCCAGCCTTACACATGGAGGATTTATTTTCTTTTAAAGCTGGAGAATATTTTCTACACCTAGTATGACAGTAAAGGCAGGATGTCCACTGTTGTTATCTGGCAGAGTCAAGTGGAAAATACCATAATAAATATTTCTTTGTTACTCCCATTACTAACAGGTAGTTAGTCTGTAAAGCATTTTTAGATCCTCAAAAAAATTTGATTTTATTTATCTTATGGTCACTACATCAACTGTAGTATTTGACAGTAAGGTTAAGGAAGGAATTCCATTGCCTGAAGTGCTCATTCGAAAACTGGGAAAGCCTTTCTAATAACAGAAATGTGTGATTGCCAACCAGCAGCCCATAAAACCAAAGAGAAGATATTGAGAGAGGAAAAGAGCAGTCTGGATGGAGTAGAAGAACAGAGCTAAGTTTTACTTAAGTAAATCCTTCTGCTTTTCACCTCCTCCCTTTTCTCTCTGCCTACCAGAACTCAGTTGCCAATGAGAGGAGAAAAGATGACAGTAGCTTTCGTACAATTTTATGGAATTGCTGTTTGCTGTTTCATTCTAAGCTCGTTCAGAGCCTTTCCTCAAATATTCTGTAGCTGATTTCCCATAAGGAAATCTGAAAATTGTATAATAACGATTTGGTTCCCAGAAATTAATATTATGATCTCTTGTGCATCACACAGCCCTTAGAGTTCCACGTGTGCTTAAACTGGCCTCTTTTAGAAAGATCTTGGACTCCACTGAAGAAGCCTGTGTGACCTTGACACATTTCTCAGTAGCCTGTCTTCACTGTCAGAAATATCCATCTTGTTTCTAGTTTGAATACAGCTGACTTACAGCATTTGATCTTGTTACACCTTTGCAAAGGTCAAGACATCTTCTCCTTATAGAAGTAATTCTAAAAGATTGTGTTCAAATAGTTTCTGACTTTTTTTTTCCCCCCTGTGTTAAACTGAATAGATCAGGTTCTTTCAGGTCTTTTATTATCTGTATTTCCCTGAAGTTTTTCTCTTTAATTTTTAGAACTTGTTTTTTTAAACATGGATGCTGGACCAGCTTCTTGCACTTAGCCACCGTAGACAACATTCTAGCCGACATATTAGAGCAGACCCACATTTATTTTAAGAGCAGACTGCTTCAAAAGGCAAAGCAGCAATAAATAAACTGTGATTGTGGGTCTGGAGAAACTGGAATTTCACCATAATGTGGTGAAAGAGAGGAATGTTTGAACCTGTTTCTGTGAGTGACAGAATTATGTTGATAGCTTATTCAAACGTATGGTAGAGTCGTCCTAACAGCTGCATTACCTGCCACGGCCAGGCCCCAGCCTCAGCCCCTGGGAGATCATCAACCATTCAGATCTCTGTGGAAAATTCAAGGGGTCACGTTCAGTCTAGACCAAAAGAAAACTGTTGGGAAACATAAGCGTCTGCAAACATATTTAAGCCCTGTTATGAAGAGGATAGGGACCAATTATTTTGATTAGGCAATAAGGCCAGAACAGAGAAGACTTAGGAAAAACTGTTTTAAGAAGAGCTAGTCAACACAGTAAGGTTCCAAGGGAGGTGACCAGTGCCATCAGTTGAAATATTCAAAGTAAAGCCTGAAACCCATCTTTGGCAGGTAGTTTAGGGATAGTGAGATCACCTCTGCTGAGAAACAGAACGATGGATGGGGTTGACCCAGCTGAGGTTCCTTGCAAACTTGAGTGTCCTGTGGTTCTCAGCCTGCCAGCATGCCCCGTTAGGCACTCAGCTTGTGCTCAACTTTCCAGACATAAAATCTACTAATACAAAGTGTATGTACACACCTTTTTCTGACAAACAAAACATTATTTTCTCCTTTTCACAACACTTTATATATGTCACTTCATATTTTCTCTCTCTTGTTAAAAACCAATCAGGACAGAGACAGAGGAATAAAGTGCAGTTGTAAACCTTGACTACCCCCTGCTATCTGGATAGGTCTTGAACAGAATCTAACTAACCTGACAGGTTCTTCTTTAAACACATAGTATTGTTATGAAATCAGGGTTTTCACTAAGTCTGTATCATGCTGGGGAGTCAGAGCAAGATCACCTCCTCTTTGCTTGAGGATCCTACCCTCCATTGACTGAAAACTATGGTCCTGGTCTGCTGTGGGGGGTGAGATCTTGTAATTCAGTGATGAACAGTATGCTGAGTGTATGGTACAGAGCCCCAGTGAGAGTTTCTCTACCCTGAACTAACACCCTACCCTAGCTCTACCTCTCCTCTCTCTCCAGTTTCATCAAGACTAAAGTGGAAACTGAGATTTTTAATGCACTGCTCCATTACAGTGGTGTAAATCCTGGATAATCCCCTTTAAATCAACTGAGTTACCATGATGTAACCCCAGGCAGTGTAGGTGCAGACTCCCTCAAGGCAGCCTTTTTATTTTCTTCCCACCCCAAATGTAGGGCAGTATTATTGTGCTACTGTTGGAATATCTACACAATAAAAGTTGGCTTTTATTTGTTCTCTAGCTCAGCAGAGCTGTGAGAAAGGAGCAAATTGAAGTGAAAACTCTGAAATTCCCACGATTCCTGGAAACTTTAAACACCTTATTGCACGTAGACAACTTCGAAACAAGCTGGTGACAAAGCTTTGTTTTGGGGTTTTATGTTCTTGCTGCACTGAAACTACAGAAAAAAGTCAGAGTTTATGTTGCTGTAATCATGCTCTGAAAGGAAGAGCAAATTATTTCTTTTTTGGTGGAAATATTTGGAATCTTTTGGTCTTACATTATGTCCAAATGAGATTCAAATATATTTGATTTGGTATTTTTCACTTCCACTTAATTAAATCCCAGAATCCTGAGAGAGTATGAGAGGCCAGGAACAATGTTTTAGCATTACTCCACAGACTATCAAGTGTGATTTGAATAATTTTGCTGCAGATTGCAATGTATGGTGTAGGCTGGACGTGGGGCTATCCTGCTTCAGTTGACTAAGGCCAACCAGAAGTTCACCTCTGTGTAAGCCATACGGAAATGTTATTTTCTTTACTGTATTTTTCATATGCCTTGACTTCTAAAAGGTGACTTTCTTTTAAGACAGCTTGGTCTATTGTCTTTCCAAAAACATCCCTTAACAGCTAAAATTCCTGAATCATAGAATCACAGAATAATAGGTTTGAAGGGACCTCAAGGATCATCTCATCCAACCTTTTAAAATAAGCTACATATATAGGAACTATATATATGAGCTAGCCCAACACCCTGTCAAGCTGAGTCTTAAAACTGTCCCGTGTAGGGAAATCCACCACTTACCCCGGGAGATGATTCCAATGTCTAATTGTTCTCATGGTGAAAATTTTTCTTCAGGAGTTCAATCAGGATCTCCCCAGGAACAATTTGTACCCATTACCCCTTGTCTTTTCTATGTGACCCTTTGTAAAAAGGGAGGCTCCATCTTCTTGGTAGCCACACTTTATCTACTGGTATGTGGTGATGAAGTCTCCCCTAAGCCTTCTCTTTTCAAGTCTGAACAAATCCAGTTTTCTTAGCCTTTCTTTATGTGGCAGGTCTTCCAGTCCTCTGGTCATCCTCCTGGCCCTTCTCTGGACCCTTTCCAGCACATCTGCATCTTTTTTGTATAGCTGGGACCAAAAGTTAGAAACTATTGTGTACAAACATTTCCCTTCACGTCTCCCATTAAGCAGTGTTTCCCAGTTTGCCCTGCATAGCTCTTAGGATTTAGTGCTCTTCTATGGGTATTGCCATTTCAGGCAGTGCCAGGAAAAAACTAACAGCTCCTCTTTAGCAGAGCTTAGGTTTTAAAGTTAATGAGGGACACTTGAAAGCTGGCAGCTTTTCAGTCTGAAGAGAGAGCATGAAGTATGACTTAATGAAAAGCAGGAGAAAACTAATACAAGGCTCTTCCTTCCCTTTGTCCTGCCCTCCACATGCTCTGTGCAGGTGAAGGTGTGATCCTGCAGTAGCAGCAGTGGAAGGTCACTAATGCTTCCCAGGCTGTTTTCAAGAGTCTGCCAAGTCTCCAAATGGCTATGCAAAGGTAGGTGAGGCAATAAGACACAGAGACATCCTTTTTCTTACCTTTTTTTAACAGTTTTGGTTTTTTTGTCATTTCCTGGATATATAGGAGGTATTATTCACACGTGTGGGTGTAACTTAAAATAAAAATTTTTAAAAATCCTGTAGTTTGGAAATGAAAACCAACAGAATTAAAGCAGAAATATTGTCTAGCCACTGCTGGACTGCCTGAAAATCCCAGAAGTATCATAAAAACCAATGGGAAAGGAATAAGAATATTACTGGGAGACTTTCTGTAGGCTATCGAAGCGTTATTGCAGAGTTTTTACCAGGGATTATGAGCATTAATCTGTGATTACATCTGTGTCTACAGACCCCTGGGATTTTTGTCAGAATGTGGCCAGACACTGATAATAAATCATAGCCATGTGATTATTGAGACTTGGGCTTTTGGCAAGGATGATGGAGCACTAGCAATCTCACTTAGAGGTTAAGGCCCTGATTAGGTTTTATCTCCATCCTCTGTCACCTTTTGTTTTGGTTACTTCCAAACAGATTTGTTGGATGTGAACAGCAGTATATGAGTGGGCAAGAGCATTATTTTTAAAAGTTATTATTCTGATGCTGTGATTATTTCTAATGTAGCTCATATTTAGTGTTACATAACTGGTTTAGGGTCTTAAGAAAACCTACAGGAATGACATCACAGGAATGACATCACAGTATTTTACCCCAGAGCAGATAAGATTCATAGTTTTCCTGTACCAAAGAAAAGTCAAAGGCTTTTGTGGGCTGGTTTATCCATTTTATGCTGAAGACCTCAGAGGAGCTGGTTTCCTTTGCACTGCTGTGCTGCTATCCAGGGTTTATCAGAGTAAATCAAGCTTTCATCCTTCCAGTGATGAGGAAGGAGAAGCATCGTGTGGGTGAAACAGTTTGTAAGTGATTTGAGACTTCTGGTTAAGAATATGACTCAGGAAAAAGTGGTGCTCTAGGTTTGGAACCACCCGTTACAGACTCGTACACATGAAGATGGGTAATGCTAAATGTCAAGGAGGGCATCGGTTGACTCCCTCTGTGGTGACTTTCCCCAAGGGATACTCATAAGCACCATTCGACACCTTTATCAAAATACATTTGCTGAAAAAGGGGGAAAAAAATTCAGCACAATTGTCAGAAAATGGTAGGAATTTAAAAATTTTGTCAGAGTCTTGCAAAAAAAATTAACCAGCCCTTTTTCCCGTAACCGCAGCCGCCAGCCAAAATGTTTTGGCAGAACTTCTTCTTTAACAGCAAAATCTTTCCAGAACTCAACACTTTGTTGAAAGCCATGTTTGAAAAATGGATTTTTCTTTTTTCTTTTTTAGATTGGAATTTACATTGCTCTGTAAGAAATGTGAGGGGAAAGTTTGATTACTAAATGGAGCAGTAAACGCTCCAGTTTGGTTTTGTTATTTTCAGGCAAATAAAGATCTGGGCAAATGCTCCAAGGGATTTCAGTGGGTTACCTTTAGGAATGGGATTAATCAAAGTCAGTTGGAAAGACGTGGAGATAAAGTGCAGTCTTGGGCACTTTCACTTGAAGTCTGGATTTTACATTCTGGTTTCAGAGTCTTCCTAGGCTTGTGATTTATCTGAAAACGAACTGGGAATTGTAACAAAGTGTTGGGATGTTTGTGGGTGTGACAGGCAAAATTGATAATAGTGAATGAATATTTTAGTATTTTTGCTTTCAAACCCAATACAAACTTTACTTAATCTTCTCGTTCTTCTCTGTATGAAAAGAGGCACTGTGAATTTACAAATACAGACTATAAAATAATACTTAAAATGTGATTTGCTACTCTCAGAAACATAATGACTGGATAAGCTTGTGCAAAATCTAAAATGAAGGCAAAACCCCCTTGTCTTCAACTGTATTCTTGTCTTTAGAGACAGAGTGAGAGGAGTTCACTTCCTGATTTTATTTATTCTCACTTTATCAAACCTGATCCAATTCTCGTTTAGATCTGGCTCATTTTGCTGGAATAACTCTTGTCTTTTAAGTAATTCAGAAAATTAATGAACAGCCTCTCTGTCATAACCAATGATGAATTGAGCAGCAAATGATTCCATAAAAGATGCGCTAATTCTTCTGAGAGCGGCATCTGCATTTTACAGGTGAAACAATATCCATCCAGTTTACATATCCTAGTTTTAATCAAGGATTTAGAAGCATCAAACCCATGTAACCATGTGAGAAAAGGTGAAACCCACCTACCTTTGTTACTGGTATTTTAAGGAGGTCTCTCTGGGATGGAGCTGGTGAGTGCCTGGCTGTATTACAGCTGAAGAGTGACTGTAGGACCAGTCAGGTTTCAGGACGAAGTAGGATGTTTGTTGGAAGTCTGGAGACCTTCAGGCTGGACTTCTGGAGTTACCTAACACATCTTAAGTTCTTATACAGTAAATAAGAAAAAGACTTCTGTATCTGAAGACTAGATCTTTGAGGAAATCAGGAAGCATTGTCCTTATAGAAGTGGCCCAGTGCTGAGCTGCAAATCATTATAGCTGCCTTGAAATCAGTGAAGTTATGTCAGTTCATAGCAGCTGAGAATCTGTTAGAACAAGAAAAAGCTTTAGTAATTGCCACAGTCCTCTCATAAAGAATCAATGAGTAACAGATATTGTAATGACTGTGGGACCGAAGCTGGTTCTGAGTTTCCTGCAAACTGCTCTTCAGCCTTCCTGGTCAGGCTGTAGCATGGCAGGAGCAGTATGAAGGTGGAGGATGGTGCAGAGTGCTCTGTTTCCTCCAGGACTTGCCTGTGTGAGTGACAATCAGAGATTTCCAGCAGCCTTTAGGACACTGGAGTGAGTGGCCAGCTGGTTGGGTGTGCTGCCTGATGCTTGAGGGAGCAGGGGAGTGTTGAAGGACAGCCTGACACAGTTACCTAAGGTGTTTTCCTTGGTTGAACGTGTTGTAGAGAGAAGAATCTGTAGCTGTGTCTCATTCCTTCCTGGAGCAGTTTATGGAGTGAAACCTGTACACACCTGGGAAATAAATGGGATGATAGACCAGTGGCTCCAGTATGAGTTGTAGTCAGGGATGGAGTTAGAACTTGGGAGTCACCAAATCTATCCCCAAGCCAACAAAAATGTACACATGCATTCCTCTGTGCTCGATTCCCTCTGCCCATGAACTTTGTACTATTTGCACATCAAGCCAACAGAATACTTTGGGGAGAAAAAAAGATTTATTTTTAAAATGCTTATTCTATCCAGTACTAGGCTGCCTCCAGCTAGACTGAGATTTTGTGTGGCTTTCTCTCATTTCTTACTGACCCAAGGCAGCTCTCCTATCACAGCAGTAGTTATAGAAAACCTTTTCCTTTGTTCCTTCTTGAGGATGTTCTCCTTGCAGACGACTTTCAGTGCAGCATTTCAGAATGAAGTGGAAGGAGCTGTGTTATAAAAATGCACCATTTTCATTTTTATCTCAGAATCCTCAACAGCTTCTGGCATGCATTTTCCTACAGCCAGAAGACCAGTGTACCACACTTCACAACCAGTACCTCAGGAAGGTTATTCTTTGCTTGTTCAGAGTAGGCTTTCTTACAGCTTTTAAAGTTTGATGACCTTTTTTTATTGCCTTACTCCTACCCTTTCTGTGTAAATCACACTCACACCCACCTGTGCATCTGCAATGCCAACGAGGTATTGGCCAAAATGCCATTTTGCACATTGTCATACTTCCCAACTCGGTGATTGCAGAAGGTTGCTGTGGGCATTTTCACTTGATGAAAGGTCAGTTGGGAAATGTGAGGTCTGACATTTCTGTTTTGTACAGACAGCTATAATTATCTTCATATTTTTTTAGCTCCATAGTTATTGAAAACAGATTTAAGGAAAGAAAAAAAAAAAAAGAAAGCAAAACTTTAATTCAAAACTCACTAGAAGAAAATGCAGGCTATTTTCCTGGGCTCCCCAGCCAATGTTGAGAGCTTTATGTTATTCCTGCCCCTAACCTACCTCTGTCCATCTGGCTGCAGAAGGCTGCTTTCTGTAAGCTCCTGCTCGTGATGCACCAGCCATCCATTCAACGCAAAACACCGGCACGGAGGGAGCCCGCACTCCAAAACGTGCCTAAGTGACAACTAAAGCCATTGAAAGCTATTCCTTGAAGTGACAAACCAGGTTCCTGCCTGCAGAGATGTTGGCACTTCTGTCCTGGGGCTATAGATTGTACATTAGAACACGAGTGACCTCAGTATGTCAGGCTGAAAGGCAGCGACAGGGAAAGGACACAACAAGGTGGTACTTCTTGTTACACTCTCCCAGTGCTGATCAAATTCCCACTGTCAAAAAAAAAAATCCTTTTCCTTAAAAAAATAAAGGTAATTTTTCTCACTTTCCCAGTGAATGTTCATTACCTCAATCTAAGAAGCTCCTGGTGCATGGCAAAGGAGGTTGCAAGTGAAAGGTTCAGGGTGAAGGAAGGGAAACAGCCCCTGAATTACCTGCAAAAGCCTGTCCTTAAGTGGGAGTTTTCTGCATCAGCCTCATTCATCGAACAACATGCGTTGCTGCTAACACTTCTTAACTCAGACTAAATTTTACACACTCAGTAGTGTGTAAAATAAGCAGAACTGGCCTCATTATATGGAGGTAGTTCCCCCTGGCTTAACAGATTATCCTCTTTCCAGGAATCATGTGGATACGTGGAGCAGTGTTTTGTGGTGGGAAGTTCTGCTTTATTACAGCTTTCTGTTAATTGCTTTCTCTTCTAGGCTGCATTTCCATTCCCACCACGTATTTTGTTTCCAGCCAGTGCCAAACACCAAACTAGATGTTTATCAGTTTGGCCCTTCCAGTTCGCACTTGCGCTGCAGCTTAGAAATACCCTGAGCCTGGTTTTAAGATTCCTAGTAGCTGATAAGAAGTGTTCTCCTCGTATATGTTCACCGTGATGCATTCAGAATTTCTAAGTAGATTAAATTCCTACTGGTTGGCTTTATTCTGGTCCAGGTTTTCTCTGCAGTACTGGTGTGCTTTTATGCTAGCTCTGATATTGGCTGTTGCCCCGGCGCTGGCAGGGAGCCATGTAAAGCTGGCATAAACTCCACTTTGGGGGTTCTGGCTGATTTGAGAAAAATGGGATCATGTGCCCACACCTCATCCAGATCAAACTGTGCTATTGGGTGATCTGGTAGTGCATGACCTGGTGTTCGTACTTGTGTAACTTGGAATAACCTGGAGATGAACCTGCTATTTCAGACTGCTACTGGTTATGGGTTTTTTTTCTGCTGAACACACATCTGCAAGCATGTTTTTCATGAGAAGACTCTTGCACAGGATGAAACAGTAACGCTGTTACATTTTCCCAGCTAAAAAAATGCTGGTTTAAAAGCATTATTTAAACAACGTATCTATGGATACTTTGTGATAGAGTAATAAACTAAGAGCCCTAACAATCAGTAAGTGCTCTAAACTTGCTCATTCAGTTTATCAGCCTTTGTCTCTCTAGAGAATAACATAGGTGCCCTTTATTTAAAGGGGGGGGAAGGTTTATCTCTAAGTTAAGTCAATCTGAAACTCAGTTTGATGCATCAGAACAGAGCTAATGTGGCAGGAGGGGTGATCTCTGGCACAACCAGTTGGTTTGGACTAGAACCTGTGGGAGAAATCACAGGATGCCATCCTTCCAGCCCTCCCCTCTCTGCTCTGCTGCCCAGCTTCAGCTTTTAAGACCTTTATCCTGAGTAAAGCCTAGGAATATGTATGAAAAGAAAGGGTTGGAGCTGACAAAGGATAATTAAAAGGATGTATGAGGATGGGCATTTTTAAACGTTCATGGAAAGCCTCTTGGTGCGGCTATCCCTTCTTTGCACTGATGTCCTCCAGTCCGCCAGCGTGTGGTTGGCTTCTCCATTTCCACGGGTGCCTTCACCGTGCTTGGTCAGAGGACTCTCAGAACTCCTACGGGAGCACAGACGGCCTCCAAGAGTGTTTGGAGGTTAGAGAGTCGTGGTTGTCGGTTCATTTTTTAAACTTTGTGAAGTGCAAGGAAGTGCGTCTTCCAAACTCTTCTTAGAGAATTTCAAACATATTTTTCTACTAAAAGTATTTTTGCATCTCTTGCTTTTTCAAGTTGGTTCTGAGTTTAATTCGAGCAGAATGCTTTCATCTAAAAATAGGTTGCCTACATTTTTTATTCATTAGACCAAAAGAGGCTGTGGTGCTGTTCTCCCACCTCATCATACGGTTCTTCCTCAGAGGGCAGCAGCGATGCCAAGCTGTAAAGATCCATTCCAGTGCTTGTATACGGCCTCTTAGGAAAGTCACACGTATTTTTGCTGGCAGTGTAAAAACAGATTCTGGGCCTGTGATGTGGTTAAACCTATTGACAAGTTGTTGAGCTGTCTAGTGATGGTGATTTCAGTTGTGCTTGTTCAAAACACTCTAAATGCCATGGCTGTTGCTATACCAATTCACGAAAGGCTCGATGGCGTTCTGTAAAGGCAAACAAGATAGGACATGTGGTGAAGGACTGGGAGGCACATACCCTAAGGAAGGAGTGTGACTCCTAGGAACCAAAGATATTGGTGTTTGCACCAGACTGCAACTCCCCAGGAACACCGAGTGAATGCCCAGAGATTAGGAAGCCAGGAGTTTGGGCTGGCACTTAGAGCAGAAAGCAAGCAGGACAGGAGCCAAGTTTGGACGAAGAGCCAGAGGAGATCAGCTACTTTAATGTGGTCAGCTGAATAGTAAATAACAACTGCTAGGTTTGTATTGTAACAGAGTAAAGGAGAAGTCAAGTCTACTGCTCAGCCTATAGCTCCTGTTTAGTCTGGCCTCATTTTATTAGGCACTTTGCTGACTGGGAAGTTGGTAGTTGACCAACTGCACGCCAGCAGAAGCCAACACCAGCTAACTTCAGAGAGCTCCTCTCACAGCAGAAATGCTGGTAGGCTATGTTTGGTTGTGATAAATCCTCCCAAACCAACCTGAGGACCATTTACTGTCCATCTCAGATACATATTGATATGATGACAGTGTAGATATTGCTGAAAAATGTCTATTTTTCTGTGAAGCCATGCTCAGAGAAGTTCTGCCTTTGGAAAATATTCCCGTGTGATTCAAGTTTGTTACAGGCTTACTTGAGAATTTAGCCCATGGCTGTTGCATTTGGGGAGCTGGGGTCTTTGGATACTTGAAGAGGGAGGTGTTTCTTTCATTTTGTTATAACCCGTTTTTCATACTATCCTGCAATTGCTATCACTGATGTCTTGAGACAATATTCAGTTCATTGGACCTACTGATTTCTATGCTGCTCTACAGGGACTGGCTGTCGAAGTTGTAACACTTCTTAATTTCAGTTTATGTGAGCGTGGAGTCATCTGTAAAAGGTAGCAGTGACTTAATGATTTCAGACCCTGAGACATGAAAGCTGAGGTGATGTGGTGGGTAATTACAGTACAAAAGTGTCTAAATGTTTTTAGTTCTTGCCAGACCATTTGGTCTTTCACTGATGTGGACAACAAGTTTGCCATGAGCCAGCAATGTGCCCTCATGGCCAAGAAGGCCAGTGGTCTCCTGGGGTGCATTAGAAGAGTGTGGCCAGCAGGCTGAGGGAGGTTCTCCCCCCCCTCCACTCAGCCCTGGCATTGACACATCTGGACTACTGGGTCCAGTTCTGGGCTCCCCACTTCACAAGAGATAGGGAACTACTGGAGAGAGTCCAGCAGAGGCTACAAAGATGCTGAGGGACCTGGAGCATCTCTGTGCCAAGGAAAAGCTGAGAGCCCTGGGGTTGTTCAGCTGGTGAATCCTGAGAGGAGATCTGATCGATGCAATATCTAAAGGGAAGGGGTCAAAGGCTGCAGCCAGACTCTTGTCAGTGGTGCCCAGTGACAGGACAAGGGACAGTGGGCAGAAACTGGAACCCAGGAGGTTCCATCTGAACAGGAGGAGGAAGTTCTTTGGTGTGAGGGGGTGGGAACCTGGCCCAGGCTGCCCAGAGAGGTTGTGGAGTCTCCTTCTCTGGAGAGATTCCCAA